>CM026197.1:35709351-35718824 GCA_014839995.1 Xenentodon cancila
ATGTGAGCGCTGAAATTATTCATCAGCAGCATTAAGAAACAAATGAAGTGGTCACAACGATCACAACTCACAGTGATCACAGTGATCACGATCACAACGAACACAGCTCACAGTGATCACAGTGATCATAGTGATCACGATCACAACGATCACAGCTCACAGTGATCACAGTGATCACAGTGATCACAGTGATCACAGTGATCACAGTGATCACGATCACAACGATCACAGCTCACAGTGATCACAGTGATCACGATCACAACGATCACAGCTCAAAGTGATCACAGTGATCACATTGATCACAGTGATCATGATCACAACGATCACAGCTCACAGTGATCACAGTGATCACAGTGATCACAGTGATCACAGTGATCACGATCACAACGATCACAGCTCACAGTGATCACAACGATCACAGTGATCACAGTGATCACAGTGATCACGATCACAACGATCACAGCTCACAGTGATCACAGTGATCACGATCACAACGATCACAGCTCAAAGTGATCACAGTGATCACATTGATCACAGTGATCATGATCACAACGATCACATTGATCACAGTGATCATGATCACAACGATCACAGTGATCACAGTGATCACAGTGATCACAGTGATCACAGTGATCACAGTGATCACAGTGATCACTATCACAACAATCACAATGATCATGATCACAGCGATCACCGCGATCACAGCGATCACAGCAAATCACCAAGATCACCGCGATCACGGTAATCACAATCACAGCGATCACAGCGATCACAGCGATCACAACGATCACAACGATCACAACGATCACAACGATCACAACGATCACAACGATCACAACGATCACAACGATCATGATCACAGCGATCATCGCGATCACAGCGATCACAGCGATCACAGCGATCACAGCAAATCACCAAGATCACCGCAATCACGGTAATCACAGTCACAGCGATCACAGCGATCACAGCAGTCACAGCGATCACAGCGATCACAGCGATCACAGCGATCACATTGATCACAGCGATCACAGCGGTCACAGCGGTCACAGCGGTCACAGCGATCACAACGATCACAGAGGTCACAGCGATCACAGCGGTCACAGTGATCACAGCGATCACAGCGATCACATTGATCACAGCGATCACATTGATCACAGCGGTCACAGCGGTCACAGCGATCACATTGATCACAGTGATCACAGCGATCACAGCGATCACAGCGATCACTGTGATCACAGCGATCACATTGATCACAGCGATCACATTGATCACAGAGGTCACAGAGGTCACAGCGATCACAACGATCACAATGATCACAACGATCATGATCACAGCGATCACAGCGATCACAGTGGTCACAGCGATCACAGCGATCACCGCGATCACAGTGATCACAGCGATCACAGCGGTCACAGCGATCACAACGATCACAGCGATCACAGCGATCACAGCGATCACCGCGATCACAGTGATCACAGCGATCACAGCGGTCACAGCGATCACAACGGTCACAGCGATCACAGCGATCCCAGCGATCCCATCATTATGTCCCTAGATTTTGGGATCTTCACTTCAACAAGTTTGGCTTGTTTGTGAAAGTCATCTATACTGAAGAATGATCAGGTGTTTTTTCTTTCTCCTCTTTGTTTTATCCCTACCTGCTTGTTTTTGTATACAAACCAACTCCATTTTAGCTTTAGAAAGTACAACCCCAACGCCGAAGTCGGGACACTGTAAGATGTCAAATAATCATTTAAAAGCACAGAAGGCAATGGTTTGTAAATGTAACTCGTTAATATAAGTTCAGGCCTCAGAGCCAAAGCTGAAAATGCAAAGTTTTTCAGATGACTTGAGATTCCCGGATATAAGGTATTAGTTTAAAAAAAGATATTATATGTCCTCTTTATTAAAACACTACATTTTTCCATCTGCTCTGTGTGTGTGTGTGTGTGTGTGTGTGCGTGCGTGCGTGCGTGTGTGCGTGTGTGTGTGTGTGCGTGTGCGTGAACGTGTGTGTGTTCTAGGTCGACATTGATGGGCTGTCTAAAAAAAGCAGTTTGTCAGTTAGACAAGTTCAACGGTGGTTCAGAAGAAGACGGAGACAGGATCATCCTGGAGTCCTGAAAAAATTCAGAGAAGCCAGGTCACTACTCTCACGCTCTCCCTCACTGTGTGTGTGACTATTCAAGTTCTTGATGCAAACACATTATTGTCCATCCATCCATCCATCCATCCATCCATCCATCCATCCATCCATCCATCCATCCATCCATCCATCCATCCATCCATCCATCCATCCATCCATCCATCCACTTATCCAACCAACCATCCATCCATCCATCCACTTATCCAACCAACCATCCATCCATCCAACCATCCATCCATTCACTTATCCAACCATCCATCCATCTATCCATCCATCCATCCATCCATCCATCCATCCATCCATCCATCCAACCACTTATCCAACCATTCATCCATCCACTTGTCCAACCACCCATCCATTAACTTATCCATCCATCCATCCATCCATCCATCCATCCATCCATCCATCCATCCATCCATCCATCCATCCATCCATCCATCCATCCATCCATCCATCCATCCAACCACTTATCCATCCATCCATCCATCCACTTATCCAACCATCCATCCATCCACCCACCCATCCACTTATCCAACCATCCATCCATTCACTTATCCATCCATCCATCCATCCATCATCCATCCATCCATCCATCCATCCATCCATCCATCCATCCATCCATCCATCCACTTCATGTCATCATAACAAGTATTGATGAACTAAGGTTCTTGCCACTGTGCCATCTGAGGGATCACAGTAGGAGACCTTCTGCCCATCAAAGACGTAGACTATTGTTGCTAGTTTGGGACTAAAGCGTCAGTACGCTCACCTGGTATCTTTACCTGTTTGAATGAACCTATTCATTTGCTTTCTCTCTCTCCTAACTAGCTGTGAACTGTCCTGTACCGATGTGTTTGGAATGTGTTGCTGGCCTGAACTGGGTGTATATTAACACTCCCGTGTGTGCATGTGTGGTTCATTTATTAACATGCATTATTGGTGATACATACATCCAGTAGTCTATAAACATGTCCTCTTGGATGACTGCAGCTGGAGGTTTGTCTTTTACTTGTCGGCGTTCATCGGAGGAATTGTGGCGCTTCATGATGTGAGTATATACAGAACAATATCTGACTGAAACTCATCCATTTAACAGCAAAAATCAGCACAAGGCGGTCTTGTAACTTGTTGGAGCCACTGACCTTGCACCTGTATTTTTTATTGTTCTCAAATCTTTTCCTACCTTTAAAGTCAGACTTTTCTCTCAATGCTTTTTGCAGAAAGAATGGCTTTATGACACAAGAGCAGTGTGGACGGGTTATCCGAGGCAGGTGTGTTCATACTTCATTCAAGTCAACAGTCATGACAGTGACATTAGTAAATGTTAATTTAAAGAGTTTATAAAGCATTTAAAGTCAACAGAATTAATCTGGGCAGCACAGTGGCTTAGTGGTCTGCACTGTTGCCTCCCAGCAAGAAGGTTCCTGGTTTGATTCCTGGACCGGTGGGTCTTTCTGTGTGGAGTTTGCATGTTCTCCCCGTGCTTGCGTGGGTTCCTTCGGGTACTCCGGCTTCCTCCCACAGTCCAAAAACATGCAGGGTAGATTAATTGATCATCCTAAATTCTCCCTAGGTGTGAAGGTGAGTGTCCCTTCTATGTGTCCCTGCGATGGACTGGCGACCAGTCCGACAGACCCCCGTGATCCGGAGACGGATGAAGCGGGTATAGATAATGGATGGATAGAACTAATCTGATCCTCCAAATGTACTGTGGATTTAACCTGCTTTGACTACAAAGACACAGAAAAAAACTATGTCAAGTTAACTGAACATCATTGACTGTTTGTGAGAAATGGAAAAAGCTGCAGTGACACAGCCAGTGGTTTGTAAAATACCTTGAGGAGCAGAGGTGTCCACTACAGAAAACAGGGTAGGAACCTGGCTGGAAACACGCCTTCGTGAGGCAATTATTCTATTTTTATAAGTTATGACTTCAGGGGAAAAGTTGTTGACGTTGAATATTTGGACCCAACAATTAATTTCAATTCCTCTTAAAAATGAGGCTGTAAGTCACGTATGAAGTAAAACATAGATCAAACACGACTGAACTGGTCGTGTCACATGTTTTAATCTCAAGTCCAGTCAAATTTAGGATCACACTTCTCAGAAATGTTGCTCTATCTACTTAAAGGATTGGACAGGTCCCAGCTTGTCTCTTCATTACAATTATAATTCAGCATTGCCACATTATTGCTATTATTTGTCTTAATAAATAATGTTGAATAGCCTCTTTTTTCTTTCTACCGTCTGCAGTTTTTACAGGGATCTTCATTACAAACTGTTGTGAGCACATGGGATCCCATAGATTTAATGTCAGCCTGTTCTGGCTTTTGAAAAATAGACCCGTGTGGGACATGGCATCTCAGAGTGAGCAATTCTACAGTTTCTTCCTTGTAGTTAAAGGGTTACACGAAAATGCACAAAGCTTCTGTTTGTATGACTGGTGGCAGACTCTTGTTGCCTTTTGTCCAGTTCTTCCTGATTCCGGGTCTGCTTCTCTCTTCCCCAGTCAATGCTGGAGTCTCAGTACTGGTATTACATCTTGGAGATGAGCTTCTACGGCTGTCTTCTCTTCAGCGTCGCCTTTGATGTCAAGAGAAAGGTGTGGTGGTTGTCAGAGGTCAAAACCTGCACATCCACCCACACATACAAGCTGAATGCAACATTTTTAAATCTCTTTAACCGATATTGTATTTACAATAGAATTTAGAAATATTAGCTCATTTTGAATTTGATAACAGTAGCACATCTGGAAAATACTGACATGGGAACTAAAGTAACGGAAACTAAAGAGAAACACCTGAAGGACCATCTTGGATCTAACTGGGTTAATTGGCAACAGGTCAGTGACGTAAATGGGTATTAAAAAAAGAAAGCACCGGTTAATAAGGCGCATAGAATAAAAGCTACAGTAGTGGCTGGGGTTGCGTCATGCATCCACTAGATGGAGCTGAAGGGAACGTCAACAAAACAGTCAGATAAGTCAGTTAAACTTTATTAACAGAATACAAACCAGCGTTCTGACAACTCCGTTCACTCCCAAAATGAATAAACAGCTGTTTTATTATTTTTCCCGAGGTAATGTCAGTGACTAGTATTTTCACGACACAGTTTATCTTTTACAACAGCAAGGTATAACAGGTGGTGCAACACTTTTATCACATAGTGGAGGGGAACTTTTCCTCGATTCAGCAAACACGTAAAAGAAACAGTCTGATACCGTTACGGTAAATCAAACATTAGTGCAATCACAATACAGGAACTCTCGCTCATCCTGTTGCTTCCTCCACTTCCGCACCTTTGATCCGTTAATGTTGATTCTCCAGCTGCTGCTCTGTTCCCGTGTTCTGCTGTGACTGACAGCCTGGAGTTTAAACTCTACGTCCTAAACGTGTCTCATGAGAGACATTTCGGGTCTTTACACACAAATGGAAATGAAAACGCACGCTTCACGCATCATATATCCCAGCATGCGCCGTGCTACTTCTTCTACGGGAGGAAATGGAGTCGGCGGCTGCTTCCCGTAGTTGCGACACCTGTTGCGCCTCAATATTGATCCATATGTAAGGCTTTTAGGTGTGCCTTATAGTGGGGAAACGACGGTAGCCAGTGCATGCTGACATGATAAAATGGGCAAATATGCTGGTGTATGTTGAGTAGGTTATGGGTGGGTTTTGCATAAGTTAAGAGCACGATGAAGCAGGCTGACATAGGTCACAGTACAGCGAGGTCAATGAAAGTTTATGCAAACACATATGCCAGCGAATGGCTGATACGTCCTGTATACGTGGGACTAAAGTTATGTGATCATTGACAACGATGGTGAACAACAAAGAAGGAATAGGGTGAGACCATGGTTCAGGAGACAACGGCAATTTGGCATGTATTACCAACTTATAGTGGAAGTCTTTTGGCTGAGAGGAGGTGGCGACACTAATGCTGCTGACGATGCCTGAGGGGCGTTGGAACCTGCATCATCTTCTTCAGAAGGTGAGCATGAGGGTGAGGGTGAGGGTGTGAGTGGTGATGGATACTCCTTGCATCCACATCCCCGCAGATGCCCACGGCCAAGAAACTTCTTGGCAGCTTTGATGATTTTGGCATGAGGTTGATGTTGATACTGGGACTTCTGGGATGTGTAGTGCAGCTTCAAGCGGCAGCACTGTTTTAGGCTATGATAAGTATATATATATATATATATATATATATATATATATATATATATATATATATATATATATATATATATATATATACTCTATATCTTATTTAAACACACTACTAATATGAATTTGCTGAGTACACTCAAAATTGAAAAAAAGAATTGACATTTCAGCGTATACCAGCGTGTTAGAGAAATTGATATGTGGGCTATGCTGGCTAAATGGTTACGGTGTGACAGGTCCCTCAGCATTACAGGGTCTGTCAGAAGGAAGGATGGACAGAAGTTCACTAATCTGTGCTCCTGAGCAGAAAGGCCCAAACCTGCTTCTCTCGGCTCCAGGAGATTATATCTCTCCAGTCTCTAGCTGCATCCTGTCATGTTAGCCAAGAAATCAAAGAATATTAACTCAGCACCAAATACAGAAGAAGAGAAAAAAGGTGCTAAAAAGTTGTTGTTTTGTACACAGATCAGCCATAACATTATGAGAACTAACGTGAGTAAAATATGTTCATCTTCATCAGCTGGGAAAACCTGCATCTGAGCACTCACATAATTGTTATTTTGGCAGATGCACCGCACCTAAAAATGTTTTCATACCCTCCAGCATTGCAACATTTTATTTATACACGTCTATTACAACACAAGTCGTCTCCAGGATCTTTCCAGAGACCAGAACATGACCCCCGACCAGTTATTACATAAACAACGGCAGGTAAAAACTCCCCTTTTAAGAGGGAAGAAACCTGGACCAGGACCTGGATCATAAGGGGAAGAAACCTGGACCAGGACCTGGATCATAAGGGGGAAGAAACCTGGACCAGGACCTGGATCATAAGGGGAAGAAACCTGGACCAGGACCTGGATCATAAGGGGGGGACCCTCCTGCTGAAGACCAGCCGGGTAGAGCATATCACTGCTATGCAGATGATACACATCTCTACCTGTCATTCCCACCAGACAACCCCACACTCTCTGCATGGATCTCAGCTTGCCTCTCTGACCTGTCTGCACAGATGAATGATCACCACCCGCAGATTAACCTGTCTAAGGTCATAGTTAAAAAAGTAAAGTCCTAGTTATCTCTGTCCATTTGTTTAGCCTCAATATCGGCATCAATTTTGCCTCTACTACTGTTGCTCCCACAAAGGTTCCAGATAACATGGGTGTCGTTTTTGATGACCACTGGACTTGTTCTCACTTCATAAAAGGAGATCTCAGCTGAGACTTGTCTCAAACGTCGTTTCTCAGAGGTGGAACAAGTTAGATCAGTTGTCCCTCTCCATGTTCAAGAAGATGTTAAAAATAATCAATTATGTGGTATGTGAGACAAAACAGTTAAAGATGTTATTGTATATATTTATTTGTTTCATTTTTCAGGACTTCAAGGAGCAAATTGTTCACCATGTGGCCACATTAGTCCTCTTATCATTTTCCTGGTGTGCCAACTTCATCCGTATAGGAACTCTGGTCATGTTCATCCATGATGCTTCTGATGTTTTACTGGAGGTCAGTGACAGCGAGTGCAAACGGTTTATAATCTAACACATGCTGATAATGAATGACTTTGTACATCCCTGATTATGCTCTGTTCAGTTTTAAATCTATCTTTCTACACCTTTAGTAAATGAAAGCTTGTGTGTAAGTAAGGTGAAGACATGGGCATTTCCACTGGGGACAGGCGGATCATGTCCCCACCACAAGCTATAATCGCTGGCGAGATACAGAGGACAGACCGCCATGTGAGCAGTGCTGTTCGCATTCTTGCAGGGGGTTGCTCTAATATATCGGTTAACTGCTTAAACGGTGCAGATTTCTCTTTTCAGCAGCTCCAAACCATCTGACCAAGTCACCAAACCCGAGCTAAATATCTGTACTGAAGAAGCCAAATAAAACACATTTATTGCATTGTGTTCTTTAAAAATGCTTTTTAGAAGTGGAAAAACAATGTTACTGATTTTCCAGGGGGGTTCTTTTCTTTTTATTTATGCTGAATTGTACAACAGAAAGAGAAAAAAGACACACCTCTTTATTTTGCATTTGAACACTTTTATTTCATATACATTTTTACATTGAAAAAATAGGTGTTGGCAGGAATTTTCTTGAGCTTTTTTCAATAGTATGTATGAATTCTGTCAGGGTAAACAGAATATCAATTGGTTAATCAATTCAGCTAATGAAATGACATTACAGTGCATCATACTAACGTTTAGATCATGGTTGTTTAAGTCCGGTCCTCGAGGGCCGCTGTGCTGCATGTTTCAGATGTTTCTCAGCTCCAACACACCTGATTCAAATAAACAGGTTTTTACCACACCGGGGCAGATCCTCGTAACAAGCTTACGATGAATTCATCTGAATCGTGTGTTTTAGAGCTGGGATCTGGTATCTAAAACTGGGGGACAGCGGCCCTTGAGGACCGGACTTAAAGACTCCTGATTTATATAATTAAACCTTTTTAATCCTTTTAACCGTAGTCGTCACAACAGTGGACAGACACGCAGAAGCCAGTTGAAAGAATCACAGACCTTCTGGGAAAACACATCTCCTTGATGGTAACATTCCTAAAATCCCAATCTGGACTGCATGAGTGGATCTTTACAGTTTAATAAGTCACCCATGCTATGGACACAGATGCACTCCTACACCACCACAGACAGCAGAGTTAGGAATCTTCATTGAACAGCTTTAATGGTGCTGATGTCTGTTTTTGAAGCATGGACCCATCTCACCACAGAACACAACAGGGTTCAGCATTTGTCCAGCGAACTTGGCTTTATTCCTGGGCAGAAGTAAAGCATGGCTTCCTCGTTGTGGAAAAAAGTTTTAGGTTACACTTCCTACTGCAACAGCTGGCTGTTTTGAGTGACAGCTGTTTTCAAAAGGTACCCCAGTGTCACGAGGCTTTACTACTATCATGGAGATGATGGATCTCATCATGTAGTAGTGCCCAAGAGTTCAAAAGCCATTACAAGTTTCCATCTTTGGTAATTATTGTTATTTGCTGCTGGTTTATTCTTAATTTTGACACTTGTCATCGACACCAGTGAATCTGCGGACACAGGTTAGGACTCAGATCCAGGCTGGGACTGAGTCTGAAACTTAGACCCAGGTTGAGACTCAGTTTGGGACCCTATGCAAAGAAAATATATACAAAAAAAAAAA
>CM026197.1:35724024-35745679 GCA_014839995.1 Xenentodon cancila
TAGACTGTCTTTTATAGATTCTATAATTTTTTGTTTTGTTTTTGCATTTCAGGCTTATTCACTGTACCTGGGTTTACCCTGTTATCTACTACCCAGCCTACTTTGGCTACTACTTCTTCAACCTGATGCTGGTGGTTCTTCTCTGTCTTCACATATTCTGGTCCTACCTCATTCTCTGCATGATCAAGAAGTTTATGTTTGGCACAGTAAGTCCACTCAGTACCAGTTATGACTTTTTTTATCTGTGGTTCGTGGTCCAGTAAGGTCATAGAGACACTGTTACATATTATCCACATAGTATCCATATAGTGTCCATCTCATACTGCGTCCAGCTATATTGCCTGGGAAGCCAATGGGAACATACCCACTATATGTTAATCAAAGCTGGCTTTGGCTACCAGTTCCTTCACCCGAGAGATGGATGGAGCGTAGTAGCAACCAGGTAGTAACAAGAAATGGTGGTTGGAGGACTGATGATTTCTTCTCCTTTGGATCATTTGCCTGAAAGACAGTGTTTAACATATCTCCACCCAGAAAAATCTATCTTTTAAGACTCAGGTCCAACTTCCAGAAAAGATGTGCTAATGTGACTGACTTTTTGGCTGTTGAGTATCAGTTCCACAGAGACCAGAGTCTTTTCTGTTTTATGGAGACAATGAAATTGATGTGATGGCATCTATGAGGTACTTATAGGCATACTTTCCACTGGGGACAGGAGGCACATGCCCTTTTCACTTTTCAAAATCCTGATCGTGTTCCCCCCCCCTTTCAAGTTCATTTGTACGTTTGTAACTACAAGTCAAAATCGCCGGTGAGATACAGACGGAGGGGACAGATAACCCATGTGAGCAGTACTGTTCGCGTTCTTGCGGGGGGTTATTCTATCGGTTGAAGCTGCTCGCTCTCGATACTGTGGTGAAGTGTTTAATGACATGTGCTTGAATACAATAGGTGGGAAAATGTCAGTCTTAGTTTTACTGGATCTCAGTGCTGCATTTGGTACAGCTGACCACAATATATCACTGAAACCACTGGAGAACTGGGCAGGTCTTTATGGAACTGTCCTAAACTGGTTCAAAATGTACTTAGAGAACAGGAAGTTCTTTGTGTCAATAGGAAACATTAAATCTGAGCAGACAAGAATCACATGAGGAGTTCCCCAGGGTTCCATCCTGGGACCTCTTCTGTTTAACATCTACATGCTCCCACTGGCACAGATTATAAAGAACAACAAAACTGAGTTAATTGTCTTTTGAGCCAAAGAAAAACGATCACAGGTCACCACAGAGCTTCAATCCTAACACCTAAAAACCTCCAACCAGGCCAGAAATCTGGGTGTAGTGATGGACTCAGACCTGAATCTGGAAAAACACATCAAGACAATAATAAAGTCAGCTACTATCACCTCGAGAAGATATCAAGGATCAAAGATCTGACGTCTCAGCAGCACCTGGAGAAACTAGTCCTGCATTCATCTTCAGTAGGTTTGATTATTGTACCAGCATCTTCACAGGTCCACCTGAAACATCAGTTAGACAACTGCAGCTCATCCAGAACTCTGCTGCTCCAGTCCTCACTGAGACCAAAAAACTGGACCACATCAGTCCAGCTCTGAGGTCTCTACACTGGCTGCCTGTCCATCAGAGGACAGACTTTAAAGTTCTGGTGCTGGTCTATAAAGACCTGAATGGTCCAGGACCTCTTGACCCAGTATGAACCCTGTTCTCAGCTGCACTTGAACAAAGACACAAATCCGAACTGTTTTACTTAAAAGCACAAGTTTCAAAACTTGACCACATTGTAACCACTGATTTGATCTATTGTTCTTTTTTCTTTTGTTTACGTTTTAAATCATGCTTTTTATTTATGTGATGTTTAAATGTCTTTGTAAAGCACTTTGAATCACCTTGTTGTAGAATTGTTTTATACAAATAAACTTGCCTGCCTTTATATAAGATTACTACTGTAACTGACCGTAGGAATCTTTTGTTTTGCGGCAGACTACAGAATAGTGTATGTGGTTGTAGGCAGGGAGGAGACTACAGAGGAATTAGACCTACAGAAAATCATAGAAACAATCAACATTACTGTAGAGATGCTTTAAAATGTTATTTTCTGTAAGTGTTGGTGTATTTATTTTTTGTTCTTTACTAGCCTATAATCCTACTAGTTATGATTTATATTAAAATTGGAGTAGAACTAACTTAATGAAACTGATTCATCACCACTTCTACGATGCAAAAATCTGAAATGTTCCCATAAATTCTTCAACAACAAGCCAAAGTCTAGGGGTTAATCTTGCTTTTTTTTTAAAGTTTCACTTTGGTCATGAAAAACTGCAGAACTCGCAAGAGACAATTACTCCTGGGGCATGCCCCAGGACCTCCTTAACAATGGGGTTCGATGCTGTGGACTAAGGCCCCAAACCCGCATACCTGCTCCAGTCTTGAGCTTTGATATTTGGTAGATTGGGACTGTGTTATGTCATTTTTACTTTCTCACATTTTTTATATTTCTCTTTCTCTTGTCAAAGCTAAGAAGAGATGAGAGGAGTGACAATGATGAAGAGGAGGGGCAGGAAACCAGTCCTACAGAGGATGAAGGTGTCCAACAACACACACCTGTCAGAGGACAAGAAATCAGTGAGACAGTTGACAAAAATGGCTGCTTAGGAACACCAAAACCAGAGAATTTCTGCTGGTCAAAGACCATGTAGTGGGTCATGCTCATTATAATTGGGACTTATGCCAACCAGATACATGAACTGAGTCAAATAAACATTGCTGTTCGGACAGCACTACAACTAGCCCACAAGTTTCATATTATGTCCGTATGTTGATTGTTCTTTTTAGGTTTATTCCAAAATTATAATGAATCTGTACCTAAACCCAACTGACACTCACTGAACTTGGAAATTTTGGAGATTTTCAGACATCAGCTAATTTGTTTATGGTGTTGTTAAATCTAACAACTCTTTAATTAATTGCATTTAACAGTGGACTGGGTGTAACTTAAGTTCATTACCCCCCACGTGTATGGAAGCCAAATAAATGCTTGGACTGAGCCTAAATACCAAAACTCAAGTATGTTTTCTCATTATTAAAGTGTTTGAAGTTTGGCTGTGTGAGTTGTCTGATTGAGCTGTGTTAGTGCTACATATACAGATGAATCTTTATCAACAGTTTTTTAAACTGAACTGCTGTGATCACTCTAGATCACCATTTTCACCACCTAAGGCAGCGTTTTTTTGAGTCGGTCCCTAGGACTGATAAATGCAGAGGGCTGTGTAAGGAAGGGCATTCAACCGTAAACTGATGCCAAACTAAACATGCGAATCACAAGACCCATGGACTCCATACCAGATTAGTCGAGGCCCAGGTTAACAACAACAACCATTGGCGCTGTTGACTTACATGGTGCCAATGAAAATTGGGCTACTGTTGGTGGAAGAAGGAGAGAAGGAAGGTACGTCTGTAGGCAGAGAGAAAAGAGGACATGCCAGAGACTAGGGCTGAGAGTGGGGACTTTGAATCTTGGGACTACTGCAGGAATATGTTGGTGAGTTGGTTGACATGATGCAGAGGAGGAAGGTGCATATTCTGTGTGTTTGGGAGACCTGGTGGAAAGGTAGGATGGCTAGAAGCTTAGGAGCAGGATTCAAGCTGTTTTACCATGGTATGGATGGCAAGGGAAATGGAGTTGGAGCTATTCTGAAGGAGGAGCTTGTTAGAAATGTTCTGGAGGTGAAAAGAGTGTCAAAGTGATAAGTCTGAAGTTGGAAATGAAAGGTGATATTCAGTGTTGTGTTCATGCTTCACAGGTTGGATGTGAGTTAGAGATGGAGAAATACTGCAGTGGGATAGATGGAATGATGGAGACTTTCCCCACAGATAAAAGAGTGGTGATTGATGCAGACTTGAATGGACATGTTGGAAAAGGGAACAGGGGTGATAAGGACATGATACAGGACAGGACAGATGGTGGTACACTTTGCAAAAAGGACAAACATGGCTGTACTGAGCTACATCTTGTGTAGACTACATAACCTGAAGGAGATCAGTGACTGCAAAGTAGCAGTAGGTGAGTGTTTAGCCAGACAGCAGAGGATCGTGGTGTGTAGGATAACTGGTGGTGAGAAAGATGAGGACAAAGGCAGAGCAGAGGGGTGGGAATGACGTGCAGCAGGCTAGGGTGATTAAGGATAGACGTGGAAATGTGTTGACAGATGGCAGAAAAAGGATGGAAGGTGGAAAAAGTACTTAGAAAAAATTGTAAATGAGTACAGTAGAATACTGAGTACCAATAAGAAAAATGAAGGCAGTCAGTCCAGTAAGTATAGTAAGTACCAGTTAATATAATAAAGTACCAGTTAGTATAAGTACCAGAAAGTACAGTCAGTACCAGTGAGTACAGCAAGTAAAAGTAAGTATAGTCAGTACCAGTAAGTACAGTGAGTGCTAGTAAGTAAAGTCAGTACCAGTAAGTATAGTGAGTACCTCTAAGTATATATTACCAGAATGTACAGTGAGTACCAGTAAGTACACTCAGTACCAGTAAGTAAAGAGAGTACCAGTCAATACAGTGAGTACCAGTAAGTATAGTGAGTACCAGAAAGTCTAGTGAGTACTAGTAAGTATAGTGAGTACCAGAAAGTCTAGTGAGTACCAGTAAGTAAAGTAAGTACCAGTTAATATAATAAAGTACCAGTTAGTATAATAAGTAGCAGTAATTACAGCCAGTACCAGTCAGTACAGCAAGTACAAGTAACTACAGCAAGTACCAGTAAGTAAAGTCAGTACCAGTAAGTACAGTCAGTATCAGTAAGTATAGTGAGTAGCAGTAAGTATAATGAGTACCAGTAAGTATAATAAGTAGCAGTAAGTACAGCCAGTACCAGTCAGTACAGCAAGTACAAGTAACTACACCAAGTACCAGTAAGTAAAGTCAGTACCAGTAAGTACAGTCAGTATCAGTAAGTATAGTGAGTAGCAGTAAGTATAATGAGCACCAGTAAGTATAGTGAGTACCACTAAGTATAGTCATTACCAGAATGTACAGTGAGTACCAGTAAGTACACTCAGTACCAGTAAGTAAAGAGAGTACCAGTCAATACAGTGAGTACCACTAAGTATAGTGAGTACCAGAAAGTCTAGTGAGTACCAGAAAGTCTAGTGAGTACCAGAAAGTCTAGTGAGTACCAGTAAGTAAAATAAGTACCAGTTAATATAATAAAGTACCAGTTAGTATAATAAGTACCAGTTAGTACAGCCAGTACCAGTCAGTAAAGCAAGTACAAGTAACTACAGCAAGTACCAGTAAGTAAAGTCAGTACCAGTAAGTACAGTCAGTATCAGTAAGTATAGTGAGTAGCAGTAAGTATAATGAGTACCAGTAAGTATAGTGAGTACCACTAAGTATAGTCATTACCAGAATGTACAGTGAGTACCAGTAAGTACATTCAGTACCAGTAAGTAAAGACAGTACCAGTCAATAAAGTGAGTACCAGTAAGTATAGTGAGTACCAGAAAGTCTAGTGAGTACCAGTAAGTATAATGAGTACCAGAAAGTCTAGTGAGTACCAGTAAGTAAAGTAAGTACCAGTTAATATAATAAAGTACCAGTTAGTATAATAAGTACCAGTTAGTACAGCCAGTACCAGTCAGTACAGCAAGTACAAGTAAGTACCGCAAGTACAGCAAGTACCAGTAAGTAAAGTCAGTACCAGTAAGTAAAGTCAGTACCAGTAAGTACAGTCAGTATCAGGAAGTATAATGAGTAGCAGTAAGTATAATGGGTACCACTAAGTACAGTGAGTACCACTAAGTACAGTGAGTACAGTCAGTACCAGTAAGTGCAGTCAGTACCAGTAAGTATAGTGAGTACAAGTAAGTAAAGCCAGTACAATGACTACCAGTAAGTAAAGTCAGTACCAGTAAGTACAGTCAGTATCAGTAAGTATAGTGAGTAGCAGTAAGTATAATGAGTACCAGTAAGTATAATAAGTAGCAGTAAGTACAGCCAGTACCAGTCAGTACAGCAAGTACAAGTAACTACACCAAGTACCAGTAAGTAAAGTCAGTACCAGTAAGTACAGTCAGTATCAGTAAGTATAGTGAGTAGCAGTAAGTATAATGAGCACCAGTAAGTATAGTGAGTACCACTAAGTATAGTCATTACCAGAATGTACAGTGAGTACCAGTAAGTACACTCAGTACCAGTAAGTAAAGAGAGTACCAGTCAATACAGTGAGTACCACTAAGTATAATGAGTACCAGAAAGTCTAGTGAGTACCAGAAAGTCTAGTGAGTACCAGAAAGTCTAGTGAGTACCAGTAAGTAAAATAAGTACCAGTTAATATAATAAAGTACCAGTTAGTATAATAAGTACCAGTTAGTACAGCCAGTACCAGTCAGTAAAGCAAGTACAAGTAACTACAGCAAGTACCAGTAAGTAAAGTCAGTACCAGTAAGTACAGTCAGTATCAGTAAGTATAGTGAGTAGCAGTAAGTATAATGAGTACCAGTAAGTATAGTGAGTACCACTAAGTATAGTCATTACCAGAATGTACAGTGAGTACCAGTAAGTACATTCAGTACCAGTAAGTAAAGACAGTACCAGTCAATAAAGTGAGTACCAGTAAGTATAGTGAGTACCAGAAAGTCTAGTGAGTACCTGTTGTGGGAAATTTTCTTAAGGTTCGTCGGAGGTAGGCACACAGAAAGCACACACAGACTCTGATGAACAATATATATATATTTATTTTACGCAAAGCATAGCATAAGCAATCTATTTGGTTATATAGGCAAAACACACACAAAGAATATAACTTGGATTATATGAATGAAGCATGCATATAGAATATTATACAGGTATTTCACACACTTTCACACACAAAAGAACACTGACTAACCAAAGTGTCTCTCACTTTGGTTAACTACATTTCACGCACACACAAAATCACACTCACTGTGATTCTAGCAGGATCAATCACTTTGGTTTTCATATATACATAAACCACATCTACTGTGATGCTGGGACCAACCTGTGTCCCCCGCAGCGCACAGCCAAAGTCAGTCACACAAACTTCAGTTTATCACAAGCTTCAGTTTATCAAACAGGCATTAGTCACACAAACTTCAGTTTATCAAACAGGCATTATTCTCATTTACTATGATGCTAGGATGAAAGTGTCGTCCACCCCCTGCAGAGCATAGCTCCAAACAACCATCGGAGAAGCGTTCCATCCTTACCGTTGACACACGGACTGGAGAGCCAAACAGTCCCGGTAAAAGCAGCTTCCAACCTTGCTGGGCATCCGTACGTGACCCGCAGCTGACTCTGACCCGGACAGAGACTTTCCGTCGCTATATTCTCTCGTACAAGGGCCGTGTGTGAGATGGGGGGGCCAACCCCTCCCCACAGACAAACCCTGCTCTTGGGAACAGATCCTGATGTACAAAACATGTTTTGTAAACCAGGAACCGTTCTCAGAACATGCTATCAAAACAACAGACTTTTCCCAGCTCTACTCACAAAATAACAAAAACTTCTCTCAGGCACACAAAAGAAATAACAAGACTTTTCTCAGGAACTAACGAAATAACAAGACTTTTCTCAGATATAAGCGAACAATTAGAAAAACATCTTACATAACCAATGTTTGGTCTGACCAGGACAACTAACAATAATTCTCCTTACATTCCACCCCTTGGCCTGGTCAGACCAACACATTCAATCAACCAAGTTTTACTTATGTAGTCATGTTTGGTCAGATCAGGACAACAAAACAACAATCAAAAAAAAAATGTTCCTTACATTCCACCCCTTGGCCTGATCTGACCAACACTTTCAGTTCTGGAAATAGTGACCATTATGACCAAACGCATCCAAAACAAACCATTGTCGTCCATGTCGAGGGTGTTCAAACTCCCAGTAATGTTCGGTGGTGGTTGTTACTGCATGGTTAAGGAGTTCCATTCGAGTTAGGAAGGTCCGCACCCTGTAAAAGTAATTTCCACTTACCCAATACATATAATGCCAATGGTGTCCTGGTACACTCGGATTTATGGTTATTTCAAAGTGTTCTAGGCCAAACCACCCGTCTCTTACATATAGCGTGATTTTCATGTTAAAGCAGCATTATAGAGAGTACGGGTTAAGTCTCATTTCACCCGTCTAACATAAAAACAAGTTAATACATTGCATAGCGTAAGCAAGATAATAATACTTATTAAAACCAATAAAGGAGGCACAACAGATGTCCGGGCTGACACAGACATTCCCGAGAAGATATCCCACCAATGATAAGCTGAATCTTGTTGTATCATCTTGGCGGCATGCAACACCCTTCCATGAGCCACAATGTTGGACACGAGCAGTCTGGAAACGTTGGACCTATGAGATTGTACAATTACATTTAGTTCCGTGGATCGATTCAGTGCGCCTCTAAACCGATCCAGGGAAACACGCCAGGGCATATGAAGAATACTCCATTGCAGCTGACTAAGTCGGTGGTCAGATCTGTAATTAGTCAAGTAATAGGTCTCGTTATTCCAGTGCCACACGTGAACTCCATGGAGGTATCCTGTATAGGGCGTCCCAGGCAATAACGGATGGCTATACAGTGTTGCTACACAGAGAGTATGGGGTCCTGTCTGCCATAGCATGTCTCGCGGTGGTTCTACAAACCATTCACACATTGCCTGTACCGTGGTTAAGCATGGTTCTTGATATGCATCTCTAGTCACACAAGCCATCCCTTTATCAGTGATGTCACACATTTGTAAATCACAAGTGTGATTGGTCTGGAGACTGAACCAATCACCCCGTGTTTTCAAAAACCAGTATCCGGTATCAGTGATTACAGGTAACACATAACACTTACACACAGTCAAAAGTTTCATGACATTCAGTTGTAAGGAATGTCCCATACACATTGACTCATTACATTTAGTCTTTTCAGGATGGAGCTCCAACCACCAATCTGCAGAGATGTTCCACATCCGTCGCCATTCAATAGGATTGTTGGTAGTAACAGCCCTGATGAAACGCTCATGTTGTAATTTCATATCAACAATGTGCACATTACAAACAGTCATATGTAAAGCTTCTGTCCTGTTGGTAAGAACATCCACAGTTAGATTCCACATCTCAGTATCCCATGTTAAGGTTTGCAGGAGTGTTTGAGCAGCCTCTTGTTGTGTCCAAACAGCAGAGGGCATCCACAGTCCAACCTGTTGTATTCCCATTGACGTCTGTTGCTCAGTGTTCGAAAGCATAGTTCTAATCACCGCTCCATCAATCGTGTGAGACAGATCCATCACAGTTCCCACTCCCCCCAGCAAAGTATCATACCACGCTCTCCTGCATCGCTGGGGACAGTTAGGCAATTTTGGAAACAACACTTTCCATTGCAAATCCACATGTTGTATTCGATTTCTCGGGCAGGTAAAGCTATCCTGCATCCTCGGTCGGGTAGAATTGCGCCATCCCACCATGTATGGTTGACACACTGTAGTCATCTGGACAGCTGGCGTTGGTGCCACCTGACAGGAGGGCTTGCTGCTGATCCACCCCAGGGCAACGAGAGCACGAAGGGTAGGGCCCAGGAGCCTGCACTGCCAGTACACCGGTTGCTGTGATTGACGCACATGTCGCCACCTCGAGGAGCCGTCATCAGTCAGTCCGATCTGCAATCTCCACAGGAACATACCTAAAAGAGAGTTAATGCTTAGGAACACAAAGACAACGGATTATTAGTTTTCTCTCAAATAGCATTTTGACACAGGTCCTTGCTGCAGATACAGTGTCATTCCTGCAAAAACATCCATTCCCAAAATCCACTCTTTCACTGTAGGGATGATAACTGAATCTAATCTAACTATGTTTGGTCAGATCAGGACAATCAAGATAATTTTCGTTACATTCCACCCCTGGCCTGATCTGACCAACACTTTTCAGTCCCGACTCTTTTGTTAGCATTCGTCAGCTCGGTAGCTTTTCCAACAACAACATCGCCTCCCAACCCTGTTAGGGAGACTAAGGGTCCTTTAAATTGCTGAACTAATTTATTCCAATAGATATCTACATAGACATGGGGTCGTATATCATCAATAGACCAAATTTGGGACCGAATTTACGGTGCTCGACCTTCATCCTAGTAATTAAGCAGTAAATCTAACAGTTCAGAATAGATGCACGTCTGGTTATGCACGTCTGAGATTTAGGAGTCACTATCTTCACTAGTTTCACTCCTCCTCAGCACTAGAGTAATTCGACTCCTTCTTGTCTGCTGGAGGGCGGTGCTTAGGGCGTGGCCCCCCGGTGTCCGTCCGAGCCCTCAGCAGGAAGCGGACGGAGAGGAGGAGGAGGAACGCGTTTGTCTAAGCGTTTGCAGCCTTAGAGTCATGTCAGAAAACAATGTACTTTTAACCCCTTCTGTACATCCCATTCCCCAAGGGAACCCAAATCAGCAATCATGCTTCTGAATTCGCTCATAGAGCGATCAGTCGACCACCACAATAATGTCAAAATCAAGGATTTGTCCACAAAAGACCGCACCTGCGCCGCGTCTGCATGGCGAGGTCTTATACGCCGCTGTCTCCGCTTTATCTTGGAGACCTGAGTCACAGACCGCTCGGCCAACGCCGTCAGCCGGTCATGTCCACATCGTAACAAACGGTTCAGCTCCGTTTTAACGCACAGTCAGCTTGAGCTCCTGTCAGCTGCTGCTTCTGCAGTTTTTAACCAGTCATACTGTCCACTCATTCTCCGCCGTGCTTCAGCGCACACCCACATCCGCCGCCGTACTCCCCCCATCGGAGCCTGTGGCGCAACGTGACTGCCTGACAGCACTTCAACACCACAGCTGGAGATCCGTTACCAACCAAGTCCTGCCATGGGCAGGCATAAAGCAACGTCTCTCCATCCACGCAACACAGCAATAAGGAGCCTTCTGGCTCTTTCGGCCTATCACTGTTTTTCTAATTCTTCTTAAACATAGTTTACGTGTATATCTTCCGTTAATCTCTAAATTCGTTCAAATGTTGTGCTTAATTAATCTCTTAGGTCGTGACGCCAAAGGTTGTGCATATTTACCACGTCACCTAAACATGTTTTTCCGCGCACATCCTCGGTTAATCTGTAAATTCATGACGCCAAATGTGCATATGTACTATTTCTTTCTGTGCACATTAATCTCTAAGGTCCAGGTTCGTGATGCCAATTGTTGTGAAATATTCTTTTACTCTTAAACATGGTTTTCTGTGTAAATCCTCTGATAATCTCTAAATTCGTGATGCCAAATGTTGTGAAATATTTACTATTTCACTTAAATCTGATTTCTGCGTACATCCTCCGTTAGTCGCTGTTCGTGACGCCAAATGTTGTGAAATATTTACTGTTTCACTTAAATCTGATTTCTGTGTACATCCTCCGTTAGTCGCTGTTCGTGACGCCAAATGTTGTGAAATATTTACTATTTCACTTAAATCTGATTTCTGTGTACATCCTCCGTTAGTCGCTGTTTGTGACCCCAAATGTTGTGAAATATTTACTGTTTCACTTAAATCTGATTTCTGTGTACATCCTCCGTTAGTCGCTGTTCGTGACGCCAAATGTTGTGAAATATTTACTATTTCACTTAAATCTGATTTCTGTGTAAATCCTCCGTCAGTCTCTAAGTTCGTGACACCAAATGTTGTGAAATATTTACTATTTCACTTAAATCTGATTTCTGTGTACATCCTCCATTAGTCGCTGTTCGTGACGCCAAATGTTGTGAAATTTTCTTAAGGTTCGTCGGAGGTAGGCACACAGAAAGCACACACAGACTCTGATGAACAATATATATATATTTATTTTACGCAAAGCATAGCATAAGCAATCTATTTGGTTATATAGGCAAAACACACACAAAGAATATAACTTGGATTATATGAATGAAGCATGCATATAGAATATTATACAGGTATTTCACACACTTTCACACACAAAAGAACACTGACTAACCAAAGTGTCTCTCACTTTGGTTAACTACATTTCACGCACACACAAAATCACACTCACTGTGATTCTAGCAGGATCAATCACTTTGGTTTTCATATATACATAAACCACATCTACTGTGATGCTGGGACCAACCTGTGTCCCCCGCAGCGCACAGCCAAAGTCAGTCACACAAACTTCAGTTTATCACAAGCTTCAGTTTATCAAACAGGCATTAGTCACACAAACTTCAGTTTATCAAACAGGCATTATTCTCATTTACTATGATGCTAGGATGAAAGTGTCGTCCACCCCCTGCAGAGCATAGCTCCAAACAACCATCGGAGAAGCGTTCCATCCTTACCGTTGACACACGGACTGGAGAGCCAAACAGTCCCGGTAAAAGCAGCTTCCAACCTTGCTGGGCATCCGTACGTGACCCGCAGCTGACTCTGACCCGGACAGAGACTTTCCGTCGCTATATTCTCTCGTACAAGGGCCGTGTGTGAGATGGGGGGGCCAACCCCTCCCCACAGACAAACCCTGCTCTTGGGAACAGATCCTGATGTACAAAACATGTTTTGTAAACCAGGAACCGTTCTCAGAACATGCTATCAAAACAACAGACTTTTCCCAGCTCTACTCACAAAATAACAAAAACTTCTCTCAGGCACACAAAAGAAATAACAAGACTTTTCTCAGGAACTAACGAAATAACAAGACTTTTCTCAGATATAAGCGAACAATTAGAAAAACATCTTACATAACCAATGTTTGGTCTGACCAGGACAACTAACAATAATTCCCCTTACAGTACCAGTAAGTATAATGAGTACCAGAAAGTCTAGTGAGTACCAGTAAGTAAAGTAAGTACCAGTTAATATAATAAAGTACCAGTTAGTATAATAAGTACCAGTTAGTACAGCCAGTACCAGTCAGTACAGCAAGTACAAGTAAGTACCGCAAGTACAGCAAGTACCAGTAAGTAAAGTCAGTACCAGTAAGTAAAGTCAGTACCAGTAAGTACAGTCAGTATCAGGAAGTATAATGAGTAGCAGTAAGTATAATGGGTACCACTAAGTACAGTGAGTACCACTAAGTACAGTGAGTACAGTCAGTACCAGTAAGTGCAGTCAGTACCAGTAAGTATAGTGAGTACAAGTAAGTAAAGCCAGTACAATGACTACCAGTAAGTAAAGTCAGTACCAGTAAGTACAGTGAGTACAGTGAGTACCACTAAGTACAGTGAGTACCACTAACTACAGTGAGTACCAGTAAGGACAGTCAGTACCAGCAAGTACAGTCAGTACCAGTAGTAATTAAAGTAAGTACTAGTAATTATAATGAGAGCCAGTAATTACAGTAAATACTTTCAGCCCATTAAGTATAGTAAGTACCAGTAAATACAATACATACCAGTAAATACAGTGAGCACCAGTAAGTATAGTGAGTACAAGTAAGTAAAGCCAGTACAATGACTACCAGTAAGTAAAGTCAGTACCAGTAAGTACAGTGAGTACCAGTAAGTATAGTGAGTACCACTAAGTACAGTGAGTACCACTAACTACAGTGAGTACCAGTGAGGACAGTCAGTACCAGCAAGTACAGTCAGTACCAGTAGTAATTAAAGTAAGTACTAGTAATTATAATGAGAGCCAGTACTTACAGTAAAGACTTTCAGCCCATTAAGTATAGTAAGTACCAGTAAATACAATACATACCAGTAAATACAGTGAGCACCAGTAAGTATAGTGAGTACCAGTATGTATAGTGAATACCTGTAAGTACAGTCAGTACCAGTAAGTATAGTGAGTACCAGTAAGTATTGTGAGTACCAGTAAGTATAGCAAGTACCACTGAGTATAATAAGTACCAGTAAGTACAGTCAGTACCAGTAAATATAGTAGGTACCAGTAAGTACAGCCAGTACCAGTAAGTATAGTGAGTACCAGTCAGTTAAGTCAGTACCAGTAAGTACAGTCAGTACCAGTAAATATAGTGAGTACCAGTAAGTACAGCCAGTACCAGTAAGTATAGTGAGTACCAGTAAGTAAAGCCAGTACAATGAGTACCAGTAAGTACAGTGAGTACCAATAAGTACAGCCAGTACCAATACGTACAGCCAGTACCAGTAAGTACAGTGAGTACAAGTAAGTATAGTGAGTACCAGTATGTACAGTCAGTACCAGTAAGTACAGTGAGTACCAGTCAGTTAAGTCAGTACCAGTAAGTACAGTGAGTACCAGTAAATATAGTGAGTACCAGTAAGTACAGCCAGTACCAGTATGTACAGCCAGTACCAGTAAGTACAGCCAGTACCAGTAAGTACAGCCAGTACCAATAAGTACAGCCAGTACCAGTAAGTACAGTGAGTACCAGTAAGTATAGTGAGTACCAGTAAGTACAGTCAGTACCAGTAGGTATAGCGAGATCCAGTAAGTACAGTGAGTACCAGTAAGTACAGTGAGTACCAGTAAGTACAGTCAGTACAGTCAGTACCAGTAAGTATAGCGAGTACTAATAAGTACAGCCAGTACCAGGAAGTGCAGTGAGTACAAGTAAGTATAGTGAGTTCCAGTCAGTTAAGTCAGTACCAGTAAGTACAGCCAGTATCAGTAAGTACAGTGAGTACCAGTAAGTACAGTGAGTACCAGTAAGTACAGCCAGTACCAATAAGTACAGCCAGTACCAATAAGTACAGTGAGAATCAGTAAGTATAGTGAGTACCAGTAAGTAAGGTCAGTACCAGTAAGTATAGCGAGTTCCAGTCTGTTAAGTCAGTACCAGTAAGTACAGCCAGTACCAGCAAGTACAGTCAGTACCAGTAAGTACAGTGAGTACCAGTAAGTATAGTGAGTTCCAGTAAGTACAGCCAGTACCAGTAAGTAGAGTCAATACCAGTAATTATAGTGAGTACCAGTAAGTACAGTGAGTACCAGTAAGTACAGTCAGTACCAGTAAGTATAGTGAGTACCAGTACAGTCAGTACCAGTAAGTACAGTGAGTACCAGTCAGTTAAGTCAGTACCAGTAAGTACAGTCAGTACCAGTAAGTACAGTCAGTACCAGTCAGCTAAGTCAGTACCAGTAAGTACAGTCAGCACCAGTATGTACAGTCAGTACAAGTAAGTATAGTGAGTAGAAGTAAGTATAGTGAGTTCCAGTATGTAGAGTCAGTACCAGTAAGTATAGTGAGTACCAGTCAGTTAAGTCAGTACCAGTAAGTACAGTCAGTACCAGTAAGTATAGTGATTTCCAGTATGTACAGTAAGTACCAGTAAGTACAATGAGTGCCAGTCAGTTAAGTCAGTACCAGTAAGTACAGTCAGTACCAGTAAGTATAGTGAGTACCAGTCAGTTAAGTCAGTACCAGTATGTACAGTCAGTACAAGTAAGTACAGTCAGTTAAGTCAGTACCAGTAAGTACAGTGAGTACAAGTCAGTTAAGTCAGTACCAGTAAGTACAGTCAGTACCAGTAAGTACAGCCAGTACAGTCAGTCAGAGGCTTGTCTCGGATGTTGTGGGCGTGGCTACAGTCCCTCCAGACCGGTTACCAAACCACTGTATCGCACCTACGTGAAGAAAAGTTGTGAGGAGTAAAGTCAACCGGTGTCCCGTTTTGTGTGTTTTACCAGGATTTTCTTCATGATGTGTCATAGTCGTGCAGCCCCTCTGCTCCTCTCTCTTCTCTGCGTCGGTCTGACTGGTAAGTTTGAGCTCTCTGCGTGTCTCCGTTCGTTTACCTTAAACAGCGGTCAGCTGATGGAAACCGTTTTCCTGATGACTTTCCTGGTGGTTGTCGGCGTCCTTGTCGCTTCGACGGTGATTGTTAAAATGTCCTGATAAGTGACGTCGAGGGTGTTCCGGTGGGTCGTGAGCGGCGCGGTTTGCTGCACCGCCGGTTTTGTTCTCGGTCGTTCTTGGTTGAGACGTGTCGGCTTTGACTCGTGTGGACGTCCGTAAGGCAGCTGCGAAGCCGGCACAGCGGCTTCATTTGATCCAGAACCGATGCTGGACTTCCCCCGAAGAGTGAACGCAGTCGAACTCCTTGTTCTGTCTTCATGCTGGGCCATCGTGTTGTCGAATCTGTCATAGTAAATACTACAAATTCAAAAGTGTTTTCTTACTTTTCAAGTTATGTACTAAATTGCATTTGTAGTTTTCAATTAAAGAGCCTACTTATTAAAACGGAGGGTATAGGCCTGAGATTGGTGAAAATCACTGCACACAAAGGTAAAATGTTTTATAATGGGTACGAAAATAGTCAAATACAACTTTTATTAGTGAAAATGGTGACGCTTCCTAACTCAACTGACATATTTTGACATATTTTGCAAAAGTGGATTACATGTCCTTAGGTCAAAATACCACAGAGCTATAGTACAACAGCTCTGTTCATAGCAGTTGGTTTTAGGGGATGGAGTCAGGCCTGTGCATTTCCCCACCCTCCTATCCCTTGGACGGGAAGTTACCCCTCGGCCCCGCCGAAAGCGCAGCGGCAGAGTGAAGTTTTTGAATTTGTGGTTTTAAATGAGCAAAAAATGAGACTAACCCTCAACAAGTTCATGGTATCTAAACGCATGTGACACAGCTTCTCCACCTCCAGAAAAGGAAGTTGCATGGCAGTATTACCCGACCCCGACCCGACCCAGGCCCGCGGGTATTAAAGCCCGACCCAGCCCGAGCCCGACCAATTAACTTGATTTGCAGGCCCGAGCCCGAAGCAAACCTGAAATTTCTTTTTGTATTTGTTGGGTTTCGGGAGGAGGAGGTGATTTATGCTAACAAATTAAAGCCTTTTGTAACCAAATCTAAGTTTAACAAGACTGGATAAACATTTACATCTTTTATATTTCTGTCTGCAGAGGTTACATTAACCGACAATTTGTCATCATTGATGGATTTTTTTAAGAGTTGGCGGGGAAAAATGTCAGGTTTAAACGCCTGCTCAGCGTCGAGGTGCCGGTCTTTTTGCTCTCGTATGAAAGCAAAGCGCCACATTGACGACATCCAGCGGAGCCAACGGAAGTTTCTGGAGCATTTTCAATTATCAGTTTGATGCTTTTCCACACCTCACTCTTCCCGGTGTGTGTTTACCGTTTAGGTTCCCCTGTCTTTAGTTTATCCTCGACTTCTTGCTGCTCCATAATCAGGGACACCGAGTCAAAATAGATGCGGCGTTCACGTGCGCAGCGCTCTGGCTCTGCGCTCGTATAGTAGTTAAACAGCAATTACCTTACAGCGCCTTCTCTGTTTTATCCAAATTATTTATTTTATAACAAGTATTCCTTAGTTTAGTATCTACATTCCACACATCGTTTTAGTATACATTTTTATAAACATATATTTATTAAAAAAAAGTCAGCGAGATAGAAGCCCGACCCGAGCCGGCCCAAAATTCGGGTCAGGGTCGGGCTCGGGCTTGGGCTTAAGATCTTACCTCTGTAACTCATCTACTAGCTTTTGGAGCAACAAAGAAGAACGGGGATTGGGTCTATAAAAGTTATGTATCATCACATGGTGCCAACACTGATTCCATTGGTGCATCAGTGAACATAGAGCTGATGTGACTGGTCGGAAAACTAGTTTTGTGTCGTCTGTTCCAAGGACAGTCTCCCCGAAGCTTTGTGGCTCATGTTGTAAATGGTCCAACAGCCCAGGAAGCCGGCTGGAAACGCGTCCAGCTCATGTCAGTCAAACTTAGCTGCGGCTACCAGCTGCTTCAGCCGATCCGTGCCAAAATACTTTACAGGTGGACATTTCATAGAGATGTTTGGGGTCCATAGAACTGTAGCCAACCTCCCTGGATGTGGACACGAGGAAAACTGAAGACAAACTGAAGAGACGGACATACATGTGGAAACCAAAGAGCCCAGACCAGCTTCCGAGGAGATTCAAGGTGAACCCCGAGGTCCAGGTCCATCCCTGTCAGGCAGGGTTTTAGCCAGGAAACTGGCTGTCTAAGGCGGTTGCTTAGCCACAGCGAGATAATGAGGCATAGGCGCCTCTAAAATAAAACAGAACCAAATGTTAAAATAAAGTAAGACAAAGTCTTATCCTATCTTACAGGGTTTTTGACCTCCTGTCCTCCCCACCACACTAGAGTTTTGGTGTCGTCTAGAGCCCTGAAAGGCTCACATGAGCCTGTCAGAACCATCGAGAACAACACAAGGCTCTTGTGTTCTTCTCAATGGTTCTGACAGGCTCATGTGAGCCGTGAAAAGTGAGAAAAAAACTGCACGAGTGGCCTATGACCATTGCTGTGCATTCATTAGCACCATTATTAAAACTAAACTAAACTATTATTTCATCCGTTGTCTCACACTGGTCTTGATTAAAAAGCTGCTGTTGTGCATCATAGTTGCCGTCTCCATGGAGACTGACACAGGTGACGCGCACCTTCGCTGTCGCGCCGGCTCATTTAACTGATGTAGGTTTGGCAGGGTGGAGTGTAATGCTGTCATGGTTCCAGGCTTGTGTCAGGTTCCAGATGCAACCCCAGTTCTGTGTTGCAGCTGTTTATGGGATCACTGGTTCCCAGTCAGCTGCACTGGTTTCATCTCCGACTCATAAACTGCTTCTGGTTGTCAGCTGGCTTCCACAACACGGTCTGTTTTCTTTCTGTGGGTTCTCATCAGACCCACAGCCTCCATCTTCATCTGAAGCCTCCTCCTGGTGCGTTAGAAACCAGGTGGTGCTGACTCTGATTTACAGAGGTGGAGGCGTTTTTTTGGATTGTCTTCTCTGCTGCTTTTCTCTGGTTACTGCGGAAGGTCGTAACTGCGGATGAAGCTGTGCATTACTGGAGTCCTGATGGTGAATATTGTTTTGTTCCTCTCTTTTATTAATGATGTCTTTTCCACTTCTTTGGCTCTGTGGACTTGTGGATGAAGCCGTGAAGACGATAAACCCATAAATGGGTCATACGATCCTGCTACTTCTATGTGCAGTACTGTGATCGGTCACTCCTGACGGACTTGTGTGAGCGTCATTTTCAGGCTGCGTGTGAATATTTTCAGGTCTCGACATAAACTGGTCAGTTTTTGAAATCTGTTCTAATAAGATTTGGAAGTTAGAAACTTGACAACTAGAAGTTGTCGTGCCAGTGCAACCACACACCTCTGTAGTATGGGAGAAGCTGTGGAGAGGGTCTCCAGCATCACTCCAGGTTTCTGGGCCGTAGGCTGGGCCAACAACACCAGGCCTGTGCTTGGGAAAGCTCATCAGTTCCTCTCCTACCTGAGGAAACCTTCCCAGACGCTGCTGGTGAACGCCCACCGCTGCACATCCAGAGTGTTGACCACCTGCCTGTGTGGTACTCCAGCTGCACAAAGGCAGAGCAGCGGCCTGCAGACGGTGGCTGGGATGGATGGGAGGATCCGTGGAGCCCCGCTTCCAGATATGTCTTCCCTCTTTTCCTCCCGCTGCATCCCCAGATCCCTCAGGATCGTTAGGATTCTTTACACCCCCGCGTGTGAAGCAGTGGTGTCTGCCCAGTGGACACACGTGTGGGCTCTGCTTTTTGGTATGTAGGCTTTGGCTGCACGATGCAGCGATGCAAAGGAACTCCCTCAGCAGTGCAGCAGTGCACATCGTTGTGTTTATTTGCTGGTGATGGTCATACGAGTGCCGGGATGTTTACATTGTATATTACATGTATGTAATCATTTAATAATTATAAAGTTGATTCTTTAACCTGCAGTCAGATAAACAGAGTTGGTAAGAGTGGTCGTGGGAAGGGATTCTGGGGCTTGGCGAGGCTGGTGTAGGCGGGGCCGCGCTGCGTTTCTGGTTTCCTCTGGTTTTGCTGTCCCACATGAGGATCAGCTGAAGATCATGACTGACCACACCCACATGTAAAACCACGCCCTTCATTTGTATATAAGAAAAGGACATAAAAAGAGTCATGAAATGAAAGTGGCATTACAAAACAATCTCACTAATAAAAAAGATACCATCATGAAGAAAAATTGTCATGAACTAAACCAATATGAAATAATTTGTCATGAAGTAAATAAGTTGTCATTTTCATTGTCATATTTATTTATTTCATTGAATATTTATATAATCTAAGTATTTATGTGTTTATTTTTGAATGAAACGGCGTTCTACAATGAACCTGCCTTGTCTTGAACGTGTTAAAGTGTAAGCAGCCACGGAGCCAAGCGCAGGTGAGTCGCAGGTGGAGTAAGAGGGGACGGGGTCTGTTTTTGACGAGTCGTTGAAACGTATGTGTGCCCACAGCGCCGGCGGGCTTGGACACGGACGAGGTGGTCCCCAGGCTGCTGTCCACGCGGGAGCGGGACCTGCTCGGTCGGAGTCCTCCCACGCCGCGGCGCCCAGAGAACATCGTCGTGTCCCTGCCCGCGTTTGGACGGGACCTCTTTCTAAACCTGACCCGGGACCTGGACATTCTGTCTCGTGACTTTGTTGTGGAGCAGAGGCTCGGGGACGGCCGCGTGCACGTCAGCCGCTTATCCACGAACCAGCTTTGTTTTTACTCCGGCTTCATCATCAACCGCACGGACTCTCTGGCATCGCTGAGCACCTGCGGTGGTTTGGTAAAACTATATTTATTTCTTTGAGCTTACTGATAAGGTGTCATTTCAGTGGTGGTAATAAAGGCTCAGGTAACTAACACCTGCCTGGCTGAACATCTAGAGGATGTATTTAAAACATCCCTAGTCCGAAAACATAGGAAAATATGGACGGTTAAAAAAAAGGAAACGTAAAAAGAGCAGAGAGTGAACTTGTACCACTTTTAAATGTTGTCTGTCTGATAACAAATCAACTCTGGGACCAGTCAGCAGCTTCGTTGCACTCAGGACCTGATCTGCAGCGTTTAAGCTGCTTTTCTGTGCTCGACGCCACAGAGCAGGATGCAGAAGGTCAGAACTCCATTTTTAATTAACAATCAAATTCTAACCATGAAATGTGACTGCTGATGATATTTGTTGTAGAAAAGACGTTGATTTCGCATACGTTCAATTGTAGGCTCAGATCAAAAATAGAAAAAGGGTTAACAAGTGACAGGACCAAATATGATTTCAATATTTAATAAGTCAGATTTATGTGACCCATGTGTTTTTATTTCCTAATCAAAAACTGCTGATAAAAATGTCTTGATAGCGGTTGCACAACTCTCCTAGTCCTTCATACTCCTGTGCTGCTCCCCACCTGCTCAGACAACACAGATCCCTCAAAGGAGGTGAGGAGGTGAGGGGGTGAGGGGGTGATGAGGTGAGGAGGTGAGAAGGCGATGAGGTGAGGGGGTGATGAGGTGAGGAGGTGAGGAGGTGAGGGGTGAGGGGGTGGTGAGGTGAGGGGGTGAGGAGGCGATGAAGTGAGGAGGTGAGGGGGTGAGGGGGTGATGAGGTGGGAAGGTGAGAAGGCGATGAGGTGAGGGGGTGATGAGGTGAGGAGGTGAGAAGGCGATGAGGTGAGGCGGTGAGGAGGTGAGGGGTGAGGGGGGTGGTGAGGTGAGGAGGTGAGGAGGCGATGAGGTGAGGAGGTGAGGGGGTGAGGAGGTGAGGAGGCGAGGGGGTGAGGGGGTGATGAGGTGAGAAGGCGATGAGGTGAGGAGGTGAGAAGGCGATGAGGTGAGGTGAGGGGTGAGTGGTGGTGAGGTGAGGAGGGAGGGGTGAGAGGCGATGAGGTGATGGGGTGAGGG
>CM026197.1:35746179-35788679 GCA_014839995.1 Xenentodon cancila
GCATTTCTGTCACTCTAAAGCCGAACCACCCTCACAGTCTCCAGTCCCTGGAACCTGAACAGCTTTTCCTCAAGAATGTGACCCCAGTTCTTCATTCTTTTACTTCCTTGTATTCCCCACAAACACCAGCGCTGCATGGTGCCACCACCACCACAATCCTGCCCTTGGGTGGGTTGTGGAGGCATCTTTATAACGTTGGTTGGCATATAAAGATGAGAGATTGTGGATTTGTCCCACATGTACAGACAGCATTTTCCTTGACCAAAAAGTTAAAACTTTAGTCTCACTTGCCCAGAGTAACTTCTTCCACATGTTTGGTAGGTTTCCCAGATGCTTTTGGATGAACTCCAAGGGTGATTAATTTCTTTCGTTCTTTCTATTTTTCAATACGTTGGGCGTCTTTGTCACCAGTGAACGTGTTGCCTGTTTTCGGCCTGTTTTCAGAGTTTTGGCCTGTTTGGGAAGCTCCTCTGCCGTCATTTCTCCTCTGTTAGTGGTCGCAGGCCCTGCAGCCTTTCACAACAGCTTTGGTGGAACTGAGATCATGTGACACACTGCACCCAGCTCAATTCAACCGAAACCGTTCCAGAACATCTGTTAGTAATTGGCAACACCAGGTATTGATTGAGAGCTTCAGTCCAAGGGAGTGGATACATATCCAGACTCGAGTTGTTCGTTATTTTATTTTATTTTCACTCTAAAGTTGTAATACAGTGTTATAGGTCATATACCAAAAGTCAAAATGGCAAGTGCAATGAATAGTTGTCATGGGCATATATAAATACAAATATAATATTATAATACAATTATTTCAATTTAGTTTAGTTCATTTATATAAAAAATGTGAAAGGTTCTGTTATTCAAACAAACTGCAGTTTAGGTTTATTTTGGTGGTTTCAACATTTTTATGATGGTTTGATGAAGGCACTGTGCCAAAATGTCAGTGTATAATTGTTCTAAATATTTTTGATTTTTTTCCAATATTGATCAACCTGAGCACAGAATTCAATTCAATTTTATTTATATAGCGTCTATTACAACACAAGTTGTCTCTAGGATCTTTCCAGAGACCAGAACATGACCCCGATCAATTATTACATAAACAGCAGGTAAAAACTCCCCTTTAAGAGGGAATAAAACTGGACCAGGACCTGGGTCATAAGGGGGAAGAAACCTGGACCAGGACCTGGATCATAAGAGGGAAGAAACCTGGATCAGGACCTGGATCATAGGGGGAAGAAACCTGGATCAGGACCTGGCTCATGAGGGGGAAGAAACCTGGACCAGGACCTGGATCATAGGGGGAAGAAACCTGGATCAGGACCTGGCTCATGAGGGGGAAGAAACCTGGACCAGGACCTGGATCATGAGGGGGAAGAAACCTGGACCAGGACCTGGATCATGAGGGGGGACCCTCCTGCCGAAGGCCAGCCGGGTAGAGCAAGAAATAAGAAAGAATAGAGACATAGAGACACCGTCAAAGGTACAAGACAGGATACAATAGTAACTATCACCAGTAGTCCAATTAGACTTCTGTGTATATGGGTGATATATGGATAGACGGTGATCCAAGGGGATGAGGACTGCAGGTCGGGATGTCAGCAAGTATCCAACAGACATCCATACAGACAGGTGAAGACAGACACTGGGATGGTCAGATGTGGGACTGCAGGTCAGCAAGCAGCTCCTGAGGTTCTGGTCTGCAGAACATGTACAGAAGAGGAAAAGAAGGGCCAGACAAGCACAACAAACTACAAGAACAATGGACCACAATTAAGTTTATGGGATATTGTTAATAAATGAGGGTTGAGGTGAAGCAGAGACAGAGAAGACAAAGAAAAACAGAGGAGGTGAAAGGCACCACTCAGTGGATCATGTTGGTGCCCCCCTGCAGCATAGGCCTGTAGCAGCATATCTACACCGAAGCTGTTTAAGATGAGCTGCTCTAGTCTGGTTCTGCAGAATGTCCGATTGCCACATGATGGCCATTGATGTTAGTGGGCAGCCAGACGGCGCCAGAAGAAATGAATTTTTTAAGCTGTGACAAAATTCAAAAATGTGAACTCTTAACTCCAGTTACCAGAAAGTGGGTCATGGTGGCGGCTTTAGCGGAGAGGCCCAGACCGTGCTCTCCCCAGTCCCTCCCAAGTCCCTCCCGAGTCCCTCCCCAGTACCTCTCGAGTCCCCCCCGAGTCCCTCCCCAGTCCCCCCCGGGTCCCTCCCCAGTCCCCCCCGAGTCCCCCCCGAGTCCCTCCCGAGTCACCCCCGGGTCCCTCCCCAGTGCCCCCCGAGTCCCCCCCGGGTCCCTCCACAGTCCCTCCCCAGTCCCCCACGGGACCCTCCCCAGTCCCTCCCCAGTCCCCCCCGAGTCCCCCCCGGGTCCCTCCCCAGTCCCTCCCGAGTCCCTCCCCAGCCTCCAGCTCCTCTGGGGGATTTCAAAGTGTGACACACTGAAATGTGTGTTTGGGGAACATGGGCAGGGTTAAGGTGCTATGTGATCGTTTGGGTTCAGAGCTGCATCAGAAACATCCAGAATTTACTGTAACAGGAGGGAATTTTGAAGACCACTGAAAAACCTTGTACACGTCTCTCCACAGACGGGGCTCATTCAGATGGGGGAGGACAGCCTGTTTATTCAACCAGTGAGTGAACACGACCCCATGCAGTCGTTTTCTGGACTGAAACACCGGCTGATGCGACAATGGTGCTCAAAGACCAACTCTGGTCAGGACGTTGAGCAGTCGTCTTACCGTGGTACTGTAGAAGGTGAGTGACAGAATTAGATTTTCAGTCAACCCACAAGAGTTAGAAAAAACAGAAAAAAGAGGCAGGTAGACAGAAACTAACAATGAATTGTAATAACGTCACAAAATAAAAGACAAGATAAAAGCTTATACCATCCGTGAAATGACTGTGTTATGGACAGATGAGGCAACAGGGGAGATGTCTGGTCTTTATGCCCAGGGTCTACAGAAAACCAATCCCAGCATTTCAGCAGAAACAACTTGTTCCTACTGTCAACCCCGTGGTGGAGGGGCGAGGAACCGGACCATGAAGGCTCCTGTGTACCACAGTATTATAGTTTCAAATGAGAGGACATTTGTGTGACAACTAGAGCTTAGCGGAAAATGGGTCATTCAAGAGAACATATAACCAGCAAATAACCATTAGAATGGCCAAGAGCCGTCCAACCTCTAGAGGATCATAGGGTACTGGAATATTGCCTCCAGGATTTTTTTTTTTCCTTTCTTTCTTGTCAGTGTGGACATCGTGCACATCATGTATGTACGATGCACACTGAAATTAGTCTCTGCTTTTAACCCATCAACTAGTTTGACTAGTGAGCAGTGGGGCTGCTAGCAGGGCAGCGCCCCGGGGTCCTCCACGCCCAAGCCCACCACTGTAACCACTAGGCCACCACTCCCCTCTTTAGAGTCTTGCAAGGCTTAAAGACTCAAGGGAAAATGCTGCTTAACGGCATCACTTTTCATCCGCTTGGTAACAGTGCTGAAAAGAAAGCTGGCTTTGTTCTTATGCTGCTGTGTTGATGAAAAAGTCTGTCCCAGGTTTCTAAAGCGTTACAATATACCATCAGTAATGTACGTACAGTGATGATACAACCATCCTTGAGCCATGACATGGGCATCTGTTTCACAGGATCCCTCTAAGGAGAGGACTGATCTTTCAGCTTAGACCAAACCGAGCAGCTTATTCAGGCCTTCATCGGCTGCCGTTCACGATCAGGGTCGGGACTCATCACCAGCTGCTAAAAAGTCTCATTTAGGGTAAAAACCACAACAAATTTGAAAAGAGTTCAGCAGCAGCTGAATGTTCTCAGGAGGCTGATCGACGGCAGGACTTAGAGGTCGGTCCTCGCTCAACCCGACAGAGGAAAGCATCTCAGCTTAGAAACGTTTCCAGCTAACCCGACAAGCACAAAGTAATACTCGCCCCGCTCCACGATTATTCAAAAATAAAATAAATAAAGGTAGGCTCTTGAGTTATCGTTGCCTTGAGGTGACATGGACAGCAAATACGAGCCAGCATCACTGGGCTGCAGCCTGTTCTGTCACCTGTCATTCTTGGATATATCTGAAACATATTGTTGCTGTTACTGGTATTTGATTTCAAAAGAAAAGGAAAAAAGAGTTGTTGTTTCCCTGCACCAGGAATAACCCTGGTCTGTCTCAACCTAAACGTTCAAGCACGGATGATCCATCAGACCAGCAAATATCATCCTGATTTACTAGTTCCTCCAAGTGTTTCCCAGACTTTACTTTTTCTATCTGTGTATGCTTTTGTTTCCAACTTACCCATCATCAGCTTTTCCCTGACCGTCTCCACCACCTGCCTCGTGGCACGCACGCCTGCACCTGTGCAGAAACCTCCAACTGCATCTTTGTGACCAGCACCCAACGATCTCTTAGTATTTATGACTTGGATAGCATTTGCATTTTTATATGTTATAAAATTGCATTCAAATATAAATTATTCTAGCCATATACCAGCCCAACCGAACCCAACCTGAAGTTCATCAAACTACTGGTTCAAATATGTCGACTGCGACAGCGCTGGGCCGTTACCTGCGCACGGCAGCGCCCGCACCTCAACCGCCATGTAAACTTCAGGTTATTGAAGCTCATCCGTTCTGAGCAATTTCCTTACGTTTTTGTTGCACGTCCAGGCGTGCACGCTGGTCATGATACAGTTTAAAAAGCATACTTTATTCCACTCATAAAGTGGAAAATTACTTGTTTCACAAAAGATGCGCTTTATTGTGGTCCCGGTGTGTCGATGCGGAAGTAGGCGGGGAAATGAAGTGCTTGATTTTGTCATAATAAATACACTTAGGAACATTCTGTCACGTGAGCTGCATATGGTTCATTTATTTATTTTTGCATTAAATATTTCATCAGGTTTCACAACAGCTTGGCTGGAAGCTCCATGACGAGGTGGACAAGATGCTGGAGCTTGGTGCTGTCCAAGTTGTCATAGTCTTTAAAGGTGGTTCACTTCGGTTATGAATCGATTTCAGGAAGCTTAACGCTGTTTCAGTTTGATGCCTGTCCAGTGCCTTGAATCGATGACTCGCTAGAACAGATCGGAGCAGCCAAGTACGTCAGAGCCCATCATTTAAACAAGGGACACTGGTAGGTGCCACTGGAAAAGTCAAGTAAACCACACTCAGCTTCCCGAACTCCATCTGCGCTCTTCCAGTTTACTGTGATGCCCTTTGGATTGCGTGGAGTGCAGGCTACCTTCCAGAGACTTCAGGGGTGCCACCACTGTAGTGCAGCCTAGTAGGGTGATGTGGTTGTCTTCATGAAAGACAACCACCATCTTCAACACCTGTCTCTAGTACTGGTTTGACTTTTCAAAGAGTGAGTGAGCCAGGCCGGAGACCAGGCAGGAGACCAGGCCGGAGACCAGGCCGGAGACCAGGCAGGAGACCAGGCAGGAGACCAGGCAGGAGACCAGACAGGAGACCAGACAGGAGACCAGACAGGAGACCAGGCAGGAGACCAGGCCGGAGACCAGGCCGGAGACCAGGCAGGAGACCAGGCAGGAGACCAGGCAGGAGACCAGACAGGAGACCAGACAGGAGACCAGGCCGGAGACCAGGCCGGAGACCAGGCCGGAGACCAGGCCGGAGACCAGACAGGAGACCAGGCAGGAGACCAGGCAGGAGACCAGGCAGGAGACCAGGCAGGAGACCAGGCCGGAGACCAGACAGGAGACCAGACAGGAGACCAGACAGGAGACCAGGCAGGAGACCAGGCCGGAGACCAGGCCGGAGACCAGACAGGAGACCAGACAGGAGACCAGGCCGGAGACCAGGCCGGAGACCAGGCCGGAGACCAGGCCGGAGACCAGGCAGGACACCAGGCAGGACACCAGACAGGAGACCAGGCAGGAGACCAGGCCGGAGACCAGGCCGGAGACCAGGCCGGAGACCAGACAGGAGACCAGACAGGAGACCAGACAGGAGACCAGGCCGGAGACCAGGCCGGAGACCAGACAGGAGACCAGACAGGAGACCAGACAGGAGACCAGACAGGAGACCAGGCCGGAGACCAGGCCGGAGACCAGGCCGGAGACCAGGCCGGAGACCAGGCAGGAGACCAGGCAGGAGACCAGGCAGGAGACCAGACAGGAGACCAGGCAGGAGACCAGGCAGGAGACCTGTTACCTGGGGTACCAACTGAGAAGAGGAAAGGTGCATCCACAAGGGGATAATGTGGATCTGCTGCCATTGCAGCACCACTCACAGCTCTGACCAATAAGAATAAAAAAATCTGGTGACCTAGTCAGGTGAAAGTCAGTCAGCCCTCGAAACACTGAAAGCCCCGATGTGTTCTGTCCCTGTCCTCAAGAGTCCAGACTTCAACGAGAGACTCCTGGTGCAGGTGGATGTGTCATTGGCGGCCTTGGTGCAGTTCTGGCACAAGGACACCCTGGTGAGGAGCGACTGATCTTATATCTTAAGCTATATTTAAGAGACCAGATACTCCACTGTGGAAAAAGAAGGGCTGGCCATAAAGTGGTGTCTGGAGAGCCTTCGTCTCCACTTGCTTGGCAGAGGATTTGACCTGGAGAGAGACCACTAAGCACTAACGTGGATAAACACAACGAAGGACCACCATGACCACCTTACGCGGTGGTACCTGTCACTGCAGCCTTAATAGTTCTGTGTCCATCATTGGTCTAGCAAGACCAGTGTGGTTGCTGATTGCCTCTCCAGACTGGCGCACATCCCCAATCTAGAGGAGGGTGATGTGGCGGCGCAGGGCCGCTACGAGCCCACAGCAGCTCACACACCCGCTTGGCGGAGGATGAAACGTGGCAGGCAGCGCGCCGACACACACACCTCAACATCACCCTGGCGTCCGTGTAAAGTTAGTTATTGAAACTCATCCTTACGTCCAGGTTAATGAAGCATACTTTTACACGGCGCTTCATGCTGGTACCGGTGTGTCCCAGTGCAGGAGAAGGCGGGAAACGGAACGCTTGATTCCATTATATGAAATACACGTAGGAACATTCTGTCATGTGAGCGGCATATGGTGTATTTATTTATTTATGTATTGCCCTTAGTGATCCATGATGACAGGTTTAATGGTTTCCTGTTTATCAGGAAGTCCGGATTGTTCCAAATAGGAGTGTATGTACTTGGTGGTACCGTACAATCATAGGTCGTCTTACTGAGATAATAGTTGGCTTGTCCTGACACTGTTAGAAATGAATGCATCAGTTGTTCCATCGAGGGAACGTGGGCTGGGATCAGACCGCCGTTAGACGGGTTCGTTTGACCCTACTGATTATGTGTTGATGTCGTAGTAGGAAAAGCTAAAGAACCTAGTCCTACCACAGGGGGGCCAGTGGTGGTCCCAGCTAACGGCCCCTGGTGCCAGAATGTTTCAGGAACGTCATTTTTTGTTGTGAGTGTTATTTAAGTTGCTTTTGGTGACACGTTTGGTTCCCTGGACATCCTCTAACATTCCCAACGTTGCTTCTGTGACAGCCTGCAGGGAACCTTTGCAGAACGTTCCCTAGTGGTTGTAATAATATCCCCCTAACTTGTAAATGACTGCTACCAAACCCTTGACGTTACTAATCTCTGTGACGTCTGACAGTGTCCATGTCTTTTTTCAGTCATTAATAAATGAACAGGCTAACTTTGATGTCATGAAAGGTTTACAAAAGCATCATCTAGTTCAACAAAAGCAAACGAATTGCACTTCTTTGTAAGTCTGTAGTCTTCGGTTTTATGTCTTGGTTTCAGCTGCTGGTCCCGGCGTTTCACAGGATGTGACACGCTAGCAGTGAAATCACACACAGAGGCAGGACACGTGCGTTTCACGTGCATGGAGCAGGATCAGTGGATTTGATTGGTTGTCCACAGCCCCGCCTCCTGTCCCTGTGCATCGCTGCAGTCTGAATCCGAATCTGAAGCTTTGCAGTCATTTTAAATAGGCTCCAGGAGCAGTTGTGGCTTTCAATGCATATATTTGCAAATTCACTTTTAGAAAAAAAGAAACAATTCCCTGCAGCAGTTGTTTGGCTGTTGGAGATTAAATGTGTGTAAATAAATGTCCAAGCATTTAACAAGCCTGTTGAATTTGAATGCAGTTCTGACTAGAGAAGACGTGGAGCCACTTGTGAAACGTTTCACACAGCTGATATGTTGACAAGAGTATGCAAGAAGTTTTCATTGTGTCCAGGCTACTAGCACAAATCACCTCCAAAGGTGTCTACTCCACCTCTCCCTAACGGTATACAGGAGATGGAGCCGTGCTTGTGTCATCAGAGTGGACGGCGACGGCTCCGGAGCCTTTCTGCAGTGGTTGCTGAGCATCCACAGTTCTCTTCCAGCCACCTTCACTGCCGTGTGCCCTCTACCACCTAATATGGACCTTTCCCCATCTTGACCTTCTCTTGACTGTCTCCTGGGGGTCCTTAACCATCACCCAGTTACTTGTTAGAGGGTGTGGAGCGAGCCAGGTTGCAGCAGAGCAGTTTTAATCAGTGTATGTGTCTGTGATAAAGCGAAGACAAAGCCAAACATCAGGAGAACATTATTTTCACATCACTCTGAGGATAAAAGGACACGGATTCCTGGTGGATTCCCACACTTGGCCAGTGTCCTACAAAATAAAAATATACAACTACAAAAATTAGGCTTTAGTACCGAGGAGAAAGAAGACACAAGATCTGGTTGGATGGTCTCCTGCTCCACCAGGTCTCTACTGACCCCCTCACTGACATTCCTGAGTGGTGAAAAAATAAATACCCAAAACCTTTTTTTAAATTTCCCTAATACAAAATGGAGGAGCACATCAGATGACAGCCTTACTGCCATCAATATTGTCCTGAGTGAAGTTGGATTTGGTTCTCGGGTGTTTGGAGTCTTGGCCATTTGAACCCCCCCAGGGTTTCTCTGCAAAACTACTCTGTAAAGCACCTGGCGGCGCTTTTAAGATTTTACTCGTTTTTTTCACATCCCTGTACCTCTGGAATAACGCTTCTAAGGGAGTCTGTATGCAACAGGAAAAACGGAGAGAACCCAAGTGGGTGATGAAGGTCGCAAGAAGAGGGACGCAGTTGAGTCGGCGCAAAAATACACGGTGGAGACGGTGGTGGTGGCGGACTCTGATATGGTGCAGTATCACGGCGCTGAAGTAGCCCAAAGGTTCCTGCTGACTGTCATGAACATGGTAAGAGCTCTAGAAACAAATCTTCTGACTGGTGCTTTTAGGTGAACTTGCATAACTTACTGCACTATGGCGCTGCATGAAAACCAGTTTCAACAAACATGAGCCTGTTCAGGTATATTTACAATCTCAGCTCCAAAAATGTCAGGATACCATGAAAACTTTGAATAAAACGGAAGGCAAAGATCTGCAATTCTCATCAGTCATATTTAGTTCATTTTCATTTTGATGGCAGCAGATCATCTCAAAGATGGAAGTGGCAATAAAAACACCTTCAGGAACATCTTGCAAATAGTTAGCTTTACCTTTAATCGTGAAATGAGTGGAGATAAAAGCATCATCCCAGACAGGCAGAGTTGGTCAAAATGTGCTTTTAATCATGGTAAAGACATTTCAGAAAAACATTCCACTGCATAAAATTGCAAGAACTTCAGATATATTATTATCTACATTAAATAATTCAATGAAATTCAGTTCAATTCAAAATACTTTCATACTTTCAATACTTTCAATTCAAAATACTACCATCCATTTTCATCCACTCAAAAATCCGGGGGGCAGCCTTGATGTGATGCATGACTAGCCGTTCAAAGCACTTCATAATGATGGGAGTCAGTGCGACTGGACGGTAGTCGATGGAGCAGGAGGGAGATGACCGTTTTGGGACCGGACGGATGTTGGTGGCTTTGAAGCACGTGGGAACGAGCAGAAACCCACAGCTGTACTTGTGTTTGGTGTACAGTATGACTTGTAAAAACACAACTTTAGTGACAAAAACACGAAGGAAAAAAACACGAAAGAAAAAAACACGAAAGAAAAAAACACGAAAGAAAAAAAACACGAAAGAAAAAAACACAAAAGAAAAAAACACAAAAGAAAAAAACACGAAAGCGGCGCACCGTCAGGAGAGAGAAGCCGCTGCGTGTACACGCGCCGGCATCTCGGGTGTTCAAGATGTGTTCAAGTTGAACTCAAGTCAAACATGTTGGGTTAATTGAGCATGTGTGGTTGTTTATGTGGCCCTGTGATGGGTGATGACTAGTCCAGGTGTACCTCTGGCCCAAAGAACCTGGGATAGACTCCAGCAGATCCCTGGGATCCTGCATTGGAATAAGCCGGTATTTTACTCTGAAATTAAAAACACTGAGACAAGCGGAAAACTGTCTTGTGGTCAGAAAAGTTCAAATTCGAGGTTTGTTTTGGAAACCATGGATGCCATGTCCTCCAGACTCCAGAGGGGAGGGACCGCCCAGTTCAGTATCAGTGCATGTGTGATGGTAAGGAGGGAAAATCTGGAAAGAAGACATCAGTGCTTTATGAGCAACATCTGCTCCCATCCAGAGAATGCCTTTTTTAAAGAAAGTTGTTGCACCTTTCTGCAAGAAAATGTTGAAACACAAGCACACACAAGGGCTGAACTAGCTGCCTGCTGTCCAGACCGCTCACCTGTTGAAAGCATTTAGCACACCTTGAAACGACAAAGGAACACCTTGAGCACCTGGAATCCCATTTTGGACAACTCTGGGATAACAGTCCTCTGTCTTGGTGTCCTCAGTTCCCAGATGGACCGGTATGCCCTTTCCTTACTTTAAGAGCTGTTTCTGAAAACTGAACTGATGTTTTTTCTTTCTTGCACCATGCAGGTCAACAACATGTTCCACCACAAGAGTCTGGGGGTTCGGATCAGCATACGAGTCACTAAACTGGTGTTGCTTCATGTTCGCCCAGTAAGCCTGCCTTTCTCCATCAGAACCTTCTTCAGAACGGTATCACCATGCATATGGAGCATGTTTTGATGTTGCTCAGCTCCAACACACTCCTGGCTTCAATGAGTGGTTCACCCTCAGCTAGTCGTCAAGGTCCACACAAGTCTGTCAGTGGTCCACTATGTGGGGCCCGGTGTGTTACATCTAAAAAGTGCAGGAGAAAAAACATAAAGACCCTGCTGGTCTAAGCGCTGGGAGTCTCCCTGCAGATGTGGAGGTTAAGTTGCTTTTCCAACACTGACAGATTAACTCGTGTTTGCTCTCATTTTCTCTTCCACTACTATTTTGAGTCTCTTACTCAAATCTCTAACTCTGAACTAGTTTCATCATTGTTGATGGCTGTAGCACTTTGTATGTTTTTGATCAAAAATAACAAGGATTAAATGGTAAAATAATTTTCATTGAACATCTTGAAAAAAATGCTTCTCTAGTTTTTGTCCATGTCAGTTCTTTGATCCAATGATGTAAATGTCCCTTAAGAAGGTTTGTGACATGAGGTTGGTGTCGGCCAGGACCTTTTAACCAGGCTTTGCTTTACTTTCCGTTCTCCTTGGCCTTGATTGGGTGTGCTGTGTCTGTACCTGCTCAGGAGAAGCTCAAGGTGAGCTTTCATGGTGAGAGGTCCTTGAAGAGCTTCTGTCATTGGCAGCATCAGGAGTTTGGAAGATTTCGGGATCTTGGGACCAATTACATCCCCGTTGGATGGGATGTCACGCCACCAGTAGATACGGCAGTGCTGGTCACCAGGTATGCAGCCAGCACCCATTTTCATGTTACGACTATGCCACTTGTTTGAGATGGATGGACAAGCAGCATCAATTTAAGGTCTTGTTCTTGTTCTGGGTCTTTTTCTTCTAGGCCTTGTTCTTTTGATCCTTGTTCTCTTGAGCTTTGTTTCTCTGGGTCTGGTTCTTTTGGGTCTTCTCCTTCTGGGTCTTGTTCTTCTGGGTCTGGTTCTTTTGGGTCTGGTTCTTTTGGGTCTTCTTCTTCTGGGTCTTGTTCTTTTGATCCTTGTTTTCCTGAGCTTTGTTTCTCTGGGTCTGGTTCTTTTGGGTCTTCTTCTTCTGGGTCTTGTTCTTTTGGGTCTTCTTCTTCTGGGTCTGGTTCTTTTGGGTCTTCTTCTTCTGAGTCTTGTTCTTTTGATCCTTGTTCTCCTGAGCCTTGTTTCTCTGGGTCTGGTTCTTTTGGGTCTTCTCCTTCTGGGTCTTGTTCTTCTGGGTCTTGTTCTTCTGGGTCTTCTTCTTCTGGGTCTTGTTCTTTTGATCCTTGTTCTCCTGAGCCTTGTTTCTCTGGGTCTGGTTCTTTTGGGTCTTCTCCTTCTGGGTCTTGTTCTTTTGGGTCTTCTCCTTCTGGGTCTGGTTCTTTTGGGTCTGGTTCTTTTGGGTCTTCTTCTTCTGGGTCTTGTTCTTTTGGGTCTTCTTCTTCTGGGTCTTGTTCTTTTGATCCTTGTTCTCCTGAGCTTTGTTTCTCTGGGTCTGGTTCTTTTGGGTCTTCTCCTTCTGGGTCTTGTTCTTTTGGGTCTTCTTCTTCCGAGTCTTGTTCTTTTGATCCTTGTTCTCCTGAGCCTTGTTTCTCTGGGTCTGGTTCTTTTGGGTCTTCTCCTTCTGGGTCTTGTTCTTTTGGGTCTTCTTCTTCTGGGTCTTCTTCTTCTGGGTCTTGTTCTTTTGATCCTTGTTCTCCTGAGCCTTGTTTCTCTGGGTCTTCTCCTTCTGGGTCTTGTTCTTTTGGGTCTTCTCCTTCTGGGTCTGGTTCTTTTGGGTCTGGTTCTTTTGGGTCTGGTTCTTTTGGGTCTTCTTCTTCTGGGTCTGGTTCTTTTGGGTCTTCTTCTTCTGGGTCTTGTTCTTTTGATCCTTGTTCTCCTGAGCTTTGTTTCTCTGGGTCTGGTTCTTTTGGGTCTTCTCCTTCTGGGTCTTGTTCTTTTGGGTCTTCTTCTTCTGAGTCTTGTTCTTTTGATCCTTGTTCTCCTGAGCCTTGTTTCTCTGGGTCTGGTTCTTTTGGGTCTTCTCCTTCTGGGTCTTGTTCTTTTGGGTCTTCTTCTTCTGGGTCTTCTTCTTCTGGGTCTTGTTCTTTTGATCCTTGTTCTCCTGAGCCTTGTTTCTCTGGGTCTTCTCCTTCTGGGTCTTGTTCTTTTGGGTCTTCTCCTTCTGGGTCTGGTTCTTTTGGGTCTGGTTCTTTTGGGTCTGGTTCTTTTGGGTCTTCTTCTTCTGGGTCTTGTTCTTTTGGGTCTTCTCCTTCTGGGTCTGGTTCTTTTGAGTCTTCTTCTTCTGGGTCTGGTTCTTTTGATCCTTGTTCTCCTGAGCTTTGTTTCTCTGGGTCTGATTCTTTTGGGTCTTCTCCTTCTGGGTCTTTTTCTTTTGGGTCTTCTTCTTCTGGGTCTTCTTCTTCTGGGTCTTGTTCTTTTGATCCTTGTTCTCCTGAGCCTTGTTTCTCTGGGTCTGGTTCTTTTGGGTCTTCTCCTTCTGGGTCTTGTTCTTTTGGGTCTTCTCCTTCTGGGTCTGGTTCTTTTGGGTCTGGTTCTTTTGGGTCTTCTTCTTCTGGGTCTTGTTCTTTTGGGTCTTCTTCTTCTGGGTCTTGTTCTTTTGATCCTTGTTCTCCTGAGCTTTGTTTCTCTGAGTCTGGTTCTTTTGGGTCTTCTCCTTCTGGGTCTTGTTCTTTTGGGTCTTCTTCTTCTGGGTCTTCTTCTTCTGGGTCTTGTTCTTTTGATCTTTGTTCTCCTGAACCTGGTTTCTCTGGGTCTGGTTCTTTTGGGTCTTCTCCTTCTGGGTCTTGTTCTTTTGGGTCTTCTCCTTCTGGGTCTGGTTCTTTTGGGTCTGGTTCTTTTGGGTCTTCTTCTTCTGGGTCTTGTTCTTTTGGGTCTTCTTCTTCTGGGTCTTGTTCTTTTGATCCTTGTTCTCCTGAGCTTTGTTTCTCTGGGTCTGGTTCTTTTGGGTCTTCTCCTTCTGGGTCTTGTTCTTTTGGGTCTTCTTCTTCTGGGTCTTGTTCTTTTGGGTCTTTCTTCTTCTGGGTCTTGTTCTTTTGGGTCTTCTTCTTCTGAGTCTTGTTCTTTTGATCCTTGTTCTCCTGAGCCTTGTTTCTCTGGGTCTTCTCCTTCTGGGTCTTGTTCTTTTGGGTCTTCTCCTTCTGGGTCTGGTTCTTTTGGGTCTGGTTCTTTTGGGTCTGGTTCTTTTGGGTCTTCTTCTTCTGGGTCTTGTTCTTTTGGGTCTTGTTCTTTTGGGTCTTCTCCTTCTGGGTCTTGTTCTTTTGATCCTTGTTCTCCTGAGCCTTGTTTCTCTGGTCTGGTTCTTTTGGGTCTTCTCCTTCTGGGTCTTGTTCTTCTGGGTCTTGTTCTTCTGGGTCTTGTTCTTTTGGGTCTGGTTCTTTTGGGTCTTCTTCTTCTGGGTCTGGTTCTTCTGGGTCTTGTTCTTCTGGGTCTGGTTCTTTTGGGTCTGGTTCTTTTGGGTCTTCTTCTTCTGGGTCTGTTTCTTTTGGGTCTTCTCCTTCTGGGTCTGATTCTTTTGGGTCTTCTCCTTCTGGATCTTGTTCTTTTGGGTCTAGTTCTTTTGGGCCTGGTTCTTTTGGGTCTGGTTCTTTTGGGTCTTCTTCTTCTGGGTCTTGTTCTTTTGGGTCTTCTCCTTCTGGGTCTTGTTCTTCTGGGTCTTGTTCTTCTGGGTCTGGTTCTTTTGGGTCTTCTTCTTCTGGGTCTGGTTCTTTTGGGTCTTCTCCTTCTGGGTCTGATTCTTTTGGGTCTTTCTCCTTCTGGGTCTTGTTCTTTTGGGTCTGGTTCTTTTGGGCCTGGTTCTTTTGGGTCTTCTCCTTCTGGGTCTAGTTCTTTTGGGCCTGGTTCTTTTGGGTCTTCTTCTTCTGTGTTTATTTCTTCTGGGTCTTGTTCTTCTGGGTCTGGTTCTTTTGGGTCTGGTTCTTTTGGGTCTTCTTCTTCTGGGTCTGTTTCTTTTGGGTCTTCTCCTTCTGGGTCTGATTCTTTTGGGTCTTCTCCTTCTGGGTCTTGTTCTTTTGGGTCTAGTTCTTTTGGGCCTGGTTCTTTTGGGTCTTCTCCTTCTGGGTCTAGTTCTTTTGGGTCTGGTTCTTTTGGGTCTTCTTCTTCTGGGTCTTGTTCTTTTGGGTCTGGTTCTTTTGGGCCTGGTTCTTTTGGGTCTTCTCCTTCTGGGTCTTCTCCTTCTGGGTCTTGTTCTTTTGGGTCTTGTTCTTTTGGGTCTTCTCCTTCTGGGTTTGGTTCTTTTGGGTCTTGTTCTTTTGGGTCTTCTCCTTCTAGGTCTTGTTTTTCTGGGTCTGGTTCTTTTGGGTCTTCTCCATCTGGGTTTGGTTCTTTTGGGTCTTCTTCTGGGTCTTGTTCTTTTGGGTCTTGTTCTTTTGGGTCTTCTCCTTCTAGGTCTTGTTTTTCTGGGTCTGTTTCTTTTGGGTCTTCTCCATCTGGGTTTGGTTCTTTTGGGTCTTTTCCTTCTGGGTCTTGTTCTTTTGGGTCTTCTTCTTCTGGGTCTTGTTCTTTTGGGTCTTCTCCTTCTGGGTTTGGTTCTTTTGGGTCTTGTTCTTTTGGGTCTTCTCCTTCTAGGTCTTGTTTTTCTAGGTCTGGTTCTTTTGGGTCTTCTCCATCTGGGTTTGGTTCTTTTGGGTCTTCTCCTTCTGGGTCTTGTTCTTTTGGGTCTTGTTCTTTTGGGTCTTGTTCTTTTGGGTCTTGTTCTTTTGGGTCTTCTCCTTCTGGGTTTGGTTCTTTTGGGTCTTGTTCTTTTGGGTCTTCTCCTTCTAGGTCTTGTTTTTCTGGGTCTGGTTCTTTTGGGTCTTCTCCTTCTGGGTTTGGTTCTTTTGGGTCTTGTTCTTTTGGGTCTTGTTCTTTTGGGTCTTCTCCTTCTAGGTCTTGTTTTTCTGGGTCTGGTTCTTTTGGGTCTTGTTCTTTTGGGTCTTGTTCTTTTGGGTCTTCTCCTTCTAGGTCTTGTTTTTCTGGGTCTGGTTCTTTTGGGTCTTCTCCATCTGGGTATGGTTCTTTTGGGTCTTCTTCTGGGTCTTCTCCTTCTGGCTCTTGTTTTTCTGGGTCTGGTTCTTTTGGGTCTTCTCCTTCTGGGTCTTGTTTTTCTGGGCCTTGTCCCTCTGAGTCGTGGTTGGGATTTTCTCAACTGTAGTCTTCAAACATGAATATCCAAGGATTACCATTTTAGATATAGTTCAAAACTATTTGAGTTTTATTAAAAATAAATAAATTAATTAAAAAAAACAGTTTAAATGTCCTTTTTAGTTCGTGTTTTTCCTTCATCAAGTTATAGACCTGTGTGTTACATTTAATATGTCTCCTAATATCAAATACTCACGGCTATTTACCTTCTGCATCTTCAGGACAGATTTCTGTGTTCATAAAGATGAACCCTGTGATACTGTCGGTGAGTACCTTCAGGTGTCAGTTTCTTTCTTTTTCTCCCCATTAAGCCAAATTATTTTTACTCATGTACTAGGTAAATTAATGTGTATTGGAAGTGGAGCTTTCCAAGTGAACAATTTAACTACCTGATCAAAGTCAAAGTCACGTTTATTGTCAATTCTACCACATGTGAGGTTCATACAGAGACCTTCGGTGCTACACAATAAATACATTTCTCATTTAGATCTAGAAACTAGATCTAAATCTAGAATCTAGAAACTAAAAGAACCAACTAATAAAATAACACTGAACGGTGGAAGAGCTGGGAGAGTTCAGCTTCCTGACGGCCTGGTGGATGAAGCTGTCCTTCAGTCTGCTGGTTCTGGTTCTGGCCCGGAGGGTCCGCAGCCTCCTCCCTGATGGCAGCAGACTGAAGAGGCTGTGTGACGGGTGGGTGGGGTCTCTCACGATGCTGAGGGCTTTGGAGTCAGACGGGTCTGTAAATGTCCTGAAGTGAGGGGAGAGAGACACCAACCATCTTCTCAGCTGCTCTCACGACGCGTTGGAGAGACTTGAGGCAGGTTGTGGTGCAGCTCCGTACCACATGGTGATGCGGCTGGTCAGGATGCGGTGCAGCTCCGTACCACACGGTGATGCGGTTGGTCGGGATGCGGTGCAGCTCCGTACCACACGGTGATGCAGCTGGTCAGGATGCGGTGCAGCTCCGTACCACACGGTGATGCAGCTGGTCAGGATGCGGTGCAGCTCCGTACCACACGGTGATGCAGCTGGTCAGGATGCGGTGCAGCTCCGTACCACACGGTGATGCGGCTGGTCAGGATGCGGTGCAGGATCCGTACCACACGGTGATGCAGCTGGTCAGGATGCGGTGCAGGATCCGTACCACACGGTGATACAGCTGGTCAGGATGCGGTGCAGGATCCATACCACACGGTGATGCAGCTGGTCAGGATGCGGTGCAGGATTCATACCACACGGTGATGCAGCTGGTCAGGATGCGGTGCAGGATCCGTACCACACGGTGATGCAGCTGGTCAGGATGCGGTGCAGGATTCATACCACACGGTGATGCAGCTGGTCAGGATGCGGTGCAGGATCCATACCACACGGTGATGCAGCTGGTCAGGATGCGGTGCAGGATCCATACCACACGGTGATGCGGTTGGTCAGGATGCGGTGCAGGATCCATACCACACGGTGATGCAGCTGGTCAGGATGCGGTGCAGGATCCATACCACACGGTGATGCGGTTGGTCAAGATGCGGTGCAGGATTCATACCACACGGTGATGCAGCTGGTCAGGATGCGGTGCAGGATTCATACCACACGGTGATGCAGCTGGTCAGGATGCGGTGCAGGATTCATACCACACGGTGATGCAGCTGGTCAGGATGCGGTGCAGGATCCATACCACACGGTGATGCGGTTGGTCGGGATGCGGTGCAGCTCCGTACCACACGGTGATGCAGCTGGTCAGGATGCGGTGCAGGATCCATACCACACGGTGATGCGGTTGGTCAAGATGCGGTGCAGGATTCATACCACACGGTGATGCGGTTGGTCGGGATGCGGTGCAGCTCCGTACCACACGGTGATGCAGCTGGTCAGGATGCGGTGCAGGATCCATACCACACGGTGATGCGGTTGGTCAGGATGCGGTGCAGGATTCATACCACACGGTGATGCAGCTGGTCAAGATGCGGTGCAGGATTCATACCACACGGTGATGCAGCTGGTCAGGATGCGGTGCAGGATTCATACCACACGGTGATGCGGTTGGTCAAGATGCGGTGCAGGATTCATACCACACGGTGATGCAGCTGGTCAAGATGCGGTGCAGGATTCATACCACACGGTGATGCAGCTGGTCAGGATGCGGTGCAGGATTCATACCACACGGTGATGCAGCTGGTCAGGATGCTCTCGATGGTTCCTCTGTTGAAGGTGTACCTGATGGGGGCGGGGCTCTGGCTCTTCGCAGTTTGCGGAGGAAGTAGAGGCGCTGCTGTGCCTTCTTGGCGAGTGATGCGGTGTTAACAGTCCAGGAGAGGTCCTCTGAGATGTGGACACCCAGGAACTTGGTGCTGCTCACCCTCTCCACAGCAGCACCGTTGATGGTCAGAGGAGCATGCTGGGTGTGTTGTCTCCTGAAGTCAGCAACAATCTCCTTGGTCTTCTCCACGTTCAGGGAGAGATTGTTGTCTGCACCACTCAGCCAGGCGGCTCACTTCGCTCCTGTAGTTTGACCCATCGTTGTCGTTGATGAGACCCACCACAGTCGTGTCGTCCACAAACTTTACAAAGAGGTTGGAGCTGTGCATCGGTGTGCAGTCGTGGGTCATGGGATGCATGACTAGCCTTTCAAAGCACTTCATGATGATGGGAGTCAGTGCAACTGGACAGTAGTCGATGGAGCAGGAGGGAGATGACCGTTTTGGGACCGGACGGATGTTGGTGGCTTTGAAGCACGTGGGACTTAGTGACATGTTAAAGATGTCTGTGAAGACACTGACACTGAATCTTCATACAACACTGTTGTTTTTTCTCTTTAATTATCCTAAAAGTTGGGACGCTGTGTAAAATGCAATGATTTACAAATGCTATAAACATATATTTTATTCCCAATAGAACATAAACAACATATCAGATGTTGAAACTTATACATTTGACTATTTTACGCCGGATGCCCTTCGTGCCACAGACCTGCAAGCAGGGATTTGAACCAGAAACCGTTCGTTCTCAGTGCTAACCACTAAACCACCATGCTGGTTCACATAAAACTAGTGGAGGAGCATCTGACAACTAACTGACAACAGGTCAGTAACATGACTGGATATAAGAGGAGCGTTTCAGGGAGGCGGAGTCTCTCAGATGTAAAGATGAGCTGAGGTTCGTCTGTTTGTGGCAAAACGAGTCAATGAAATTATGAAACAATTTCTGGAAACTGTTCCTCGATGTAAAATTGTCAAGAATTTGAAGATTCCACCATCTACAGTGTAAAATCATCAAGAGATTCAGAGAATCAGGAGGAGTCTCTGTGTGCTGGGGTCAAGGCTGAAGGTCAAACGCAGGGCCTCAGACAGCACTGCATTAAAAACAATAATTCAAAACTGCGACGTTTCCGTTAAAAAGTCCCTTACATTTAAATCTCATTCTAAACCCAATCTTTTGTTCTTGATATTTTGGCGGGTTCATTCTTCACCTCTGTGTCTCTATGTAAGCCTAATAAATGATGCTTGAATGGAGCCAAAACCAAATATGTTTTCTCATATGATTGTGTCCATGACTTCACCGCGGTAGCTGTCTGAAATATATTGGTGCGCATGCCGTTGTGCTGTATCACGTTTTGGCCAAAAGCATCCCACCTGAGCCTGAACATTAGTCCAGTTTTCAACGTTTTTGAAATGGTTGAGGTGTGCCACGTTACAAATGTTGCTGTTAGTTTCCAACCCAACCAGCTAACCAGCTTCAGACGTTGAAGAGCACATTTAAATGTTGGTTGTTGAAGTGACGGACATGTCCACTCACTGTGTTGCAGGTATTGGTTATCTGGGTGGTGTTTGCAGCACCAGGAGGAAGTGTGTTTTAGCAGAGGACAATGGCCTTAACCTGGCCTTCACCATTGCTCACGAGTTGGGACACAAGTAGGTTCCTTCAGTAGTACTTCATCTTGTTGCTGTACTGTTGTTGAGAGGATATTATGAAATGTGCACATCTTATTTTATACAGCACCCCGGGGTAGATTGAGCATGAAGTATAAACATCAAATGTTTTAGTTGAATTATGATCAGCAGCCTGAAAATTCATTTAAACAAGAGAGATTGTGTTTGGACTGGCCCCATATCATTTATGGTGGAACCCTGACCAAGGTCGATCAAGGACACCTGCTAGTACCCGCTACGGTACACGGACTTGAAGTCTGAAACAAGGATGATGGAAGCAGCAGGAGAAGAGGGAGAGCCCGGTGCATGATGGACTAAAGACAAGGAGGCTGTAATTCAGTGTGACAGCCAGTGCTCTTTATTTGTCAGTTTTACAGAAGTAAAGGAAATGCAGCCTTGTTCTGCCTTTTAGTTAAATAACATATCTTAGAAAAACACTGTAAGATTCCTCAAAGTAGTTGAAAACCAACACAAAAAACACATTATCTAAGGTAATTACATGCCTTGACACTTATTAGTCACGCACGTCACACACCAAAATAAAACAATAAGTAGAAAGAAAGAAAGAAAGAAAGAAAGAAAGAAAGAAAGAAAGAAAGAAAGAAAGAAAGAAAGAAAAACCCTCTGTTGCAACATTAAAATGCATATATATATATATAATATAACATCAGGTCTTGCAAATATTTGAAGAAACATCTTTTATATTATGAAACTACTACATAAATAATCTTAATTTAGATAAGGTCATCGGTGCGGTAAGCAATAGTTGCAGATTACACAGCATTAAAATGCTGCAATGAAATAAAAACCCTAAAAATAAGAAACTGTACTCAAAGCTTTCGCTAAATTAGGAGCAAAGCACTTACATTAGTATATGGTGGTATGACACTAACATACTTTTTACTGTTGTGTGAAGTTCTGGAGGAGACACTGGAACTGGTGTTGTTCTGCGTTTTGCATGCCCAAACTAGCTAAAACAAAAGTGATCATTAAAATCACCATTTTATTCATCACTGTTTGCCCTTGCCCTCTTGAACTAGGCCTGGGGGCGGGGCTTGATGTTGAGTGCCTGGTGACCAGGCCTGCACCCTTGGGGCCCGGCTGGGCACAGCCCAAAAGACAATGTAGGTCCCCTTCCCATGAGATCACCACCTGTGGGAGGGGTTGTAGGGGTCGGGTGCAGTGTACGTTGGGTGGGGGGCTGCGGGACTTTAACACTCACGTGGCCACACCAGTGACACCTGGAAAGATATGATTAGGAGGAAGTCTGATCTGAACCTGAGTGGTGTTTTGTTATTGGACTTTTGTGCTCATCATGAATTGTCAATTACAAACACCATCTTGAAGCATAAGGATGTCCACATGTGCACTGGGCACCTGGACCCCCTAGGTCGCAGATTGATGATCGTTAGGATGTTAGGATGCATGTGAACGCTCCACACAAAACATATGCTTTTATGGGCGTGTTCTCTCTGGTTATTGATAAATTAACAGTATTTGATTGGCAATACCTGGCTGATACACACATTTTTCTCACAAAGTAAAGTATTAAGAGTGTACTTAGTTTTTCACACCCCAACCATTTTGAATAATTTTTTTCTATAGCAGTATTAAAACCATCTTCTAGAAAGTTTAAATGATGCCTGCCAAGTGCATGTAGACAAAGCAAACGTGAGGAAATCCTGTCTCAACATGTCCATTCAATATTTGTCTCCAGAGACTTTTGAAACTGAACATAGGATTGTTTGTTTGTTTTTGACACACCGCCAACATACCGTCTCTTCCTCAGCATGGGAATCAGCCATGATGAAGACCATGACAACTGCACTGGCCACTCCCATATTATGTCTGGTGAATGGGTGAAAGGGAGGAACCCCAGCAATCTCTTCTGGTCCTCCTGTAGCCGTAATGACCTGGAGAACTTCCTCAGGTGAAAAGCAAATACGTTATACATTGTTTACTTGAACCGCTGTGTGTGTAAAAGTCTGTCATTCTTTCGTTAGTTTATGTTCATCCTACACTGCTGTAACTCCTGGGAGAGCTGTGGGTCTGCCGGCCAAAGGCAGGGGTCCACCTGACAGGCCGCCAGTCCATCGCAGGGCCACGTACAAAGACAAACAACCGTGCACGCTCACATTCACACCTACGGGCAGTTTGGAATTATCAATTAACCTACATGCATGTTTTTGGACTGTGGGAGGAAGCCGTAAATAGTTGTATACTTAGATGTATGAAATTCTAATTAAAAAGCACTTCTAAAAAAGTGTAAAAATTCAAAAATTAGTCTAATAGAACCTGTGAATTTGTTGTAAGAACTGAGCTGTGTGACGTAGAAGTCCCCAGAAATCTCATTTATACTGTGATTTTACAAAGAAGATATTTAAAGCTTTGCACAAGAATGACAGTCCAGTCTCTTGTCAAGATTTTTAACCTTGAACGGCATCTTTACCTGAATGTTTGATGAGCTACTGGGCTTTAAAGGGGTGCATAGTAACAGTCATTACAATACCAAAAAATTTATCAAAACGTTCAGTATTTCAGAGTCTAATGGTCACAAAATGAATGTCCTCATTTAACTCAACAATTTGATGTTTTTATCACGTTCAAGGAATAGGTATTGGGAGGAGTCACTGACAAAAGAAATAGAATTCAGGTATCAGTGGTATAGGGTTTTCACTATTTATAAAATAATGGACTTAAAGCTATAAAACATGCATTTCGGTCATAATCGCTAGTTTCGCAAAGGCCAACCAAAGGACAATATCGGACTGAAAGGAAGTTTCTGTAATCTTATTGCCATGTTTCGGGGCCTGTAGCCACTTTCCAAAAGGGCATGACCTCTGATCACCTCTTTTTTTCTACCTTCTGAGGTAGAACATGAAAAAGGAGAGACCGGTCATGTATGTACGGGCCTTCCCCCCGTTCTGTAACCAAGCGAGAAGTGGGGGAATTTAACAACTTCCTGATCACGTTGTACATGTGACGACTGTAGTGCTAAACACAAGCTGCAATCAGCGCTCGTACTTAAAACCCGCTGAACCCAGCAGCTGGGGAGGAAGACCCGGACGCTTCCAGCTGGGGAAGAAGACCCGGACGCTTCCAGCTGGGGAGGAAGACCCGGACGCTTCCAGCTGGGGAAGAAGACCCGGACGCTTCCAGCTGGGGAGGAAGACCCGGACGCTTCCAGCTGGGGAGGAAGACCCCGACCCTTCCAGCTGGGGAGGAAGACCCGGACGCTTCCAGCTGGGGAAGAAGACCCGGACGCTTCAAGCTGGGGAGGAAGACCCGGACGCTTCCAGCTGGGGAGGAAGACCCCGACGCTTCCAACAAGGGAGGAAGACCCGGACGCTTCCAGCAAGGGAGGAAGACCCGGACGCTTCCAGCTGGGGAGGAAGACCCCGACGCTTCCAGATGGGGAGGAAGTTCCGGATGGAATCAGCTGGGGAGGAAGACCCGGACGCTTCCAGCTGGGGAGGAAGTTCCGGATGCAATCAGCTGGGGAGGAAGACCCGGACGCTTCCAGCTGGGGAGGAAGACCCGGACGCTTCCAGCTGGGGAGGAAGACCCCGACGCTTCCAGCTGGGGAGGAAGACCCCGACGCTTCCAACAAGGGAGGAAGACCCCGACGCTTCCAGCAAGGAAGGAAGACCCGGACGCTTCCAGCTGGGGAGGAAGACCCCGACGCTTCCAGCTGGGGAGGAAGTTCCGGATGGAATCAGCTGGGGAGGAAGACCCGGAAGCTTCCAGCTGGGGAGGAAGTTCCGGATGCAATCAGCTGGGGAGGAAGACCCGGACGCTTCCAGCTGGGGAGGAAGTTCCGGATGCAATCAGCTGGGGAGGAAGACCCGGACGCTTCCAGCTGGGGAGGAAGACCCGGATGCAACCAGCTGGGGAGGAAGACCCGGACGCTTCCAGCTGGGGAGGTAGACCCGGACGCTTCCAGCTGGGGAGGAAGACCCCGACGCTTCCAGCTGGGGAGGAAGACCCGGACGCTTCCAGCTGGGGAGGAAGACCCAACACTTCCAGACCCAGATGCTTCCAGCTGGGGAGGAAGACCCCGACGCTTCCAGCTGGGGAGGAAGACCCGGATGCTTCCAGCTGGGGAGGAAGTTCCGGATGCAATCAGCTGGGGAGGAAGACCCGGACGCTTCCAGCTGGGGAGGAAGTTCCGGATGCAATCAGCTGGGGAGGAAGACCCGGAAGCTTCCAGCTGGGGAGGAAGTTCCGGATGCAATCAGCTGGGGAGGAAGACCCGGACGCTTCCAGCTGGGGAGGAAGTTCCGGATGCAATCAGCTGGGGAGGAAGACCTGGACGCTTCCAGCTGGGGAGGAAGACCCGGACGCTTCCAGCTGGGGAGGAAGACCTGGACGCTTCCAGCTGGGGAGGAAGACCCGGACGCTTCCAGCTGGGGAGGAAGTTCCGGATGCAATCAGCTGGGGAGGAAGACCTGGACGCTTCCAGTTGGGGAGGAAGACCCCGACGCTTCCAGCTGGGGAGGAAGACCCGCATGCTTTCAGCTGGGGAGGAAGACCCAACACTTCCAGACCCGGACATATTTAGCTGAGACAAGATCAAGGCTAAACTAATTTACACATGTAAGAAAGTGGGATAAGTCTGGAAGAGATCCACCAAAACTAATGCTGGTGGATAAAGACGGATGTGCATATGTTTGATCCATTTTGGGATACAGAAGAATTCATGTACATTAATCAAGCTGAGGTGACAACATTTCAAAGCCATGAGAAGGATAGGAGTGCAGAAATGTCATTTGAGGCATTCAAATATGTTTCACATGTGACGTTTGGTAAAAGATGCTTCATACTAGTTGGGGCGGTTATCACTGGTAGGACGCATCGTACCTGAGGCAGCGACTCATCATGAAGTTCATGCAGCGCCACGCTTTCTCAAGCAGCTGTAGGTCATGAACTACTAGTGTGTTTATGCTGACCTGCCATCAAAAACACACCATTTATATGTAAAGACATGAAAGTGGTTGATTTTACTGATTTCAGAAGTAGTTGAGCCACCAGGATGGGGATTTATAATGCCTCAAATCAAAATCCTAAACAGAGGAGCTCCACAAGCAGCATGAGACGAGTCAGAAAGACCCGATGTCAGTTCATGTGAGGCAAAAAACTTCATCCGTAACTTATTTTGAACATTGGACATCTTATTCTGTGGCAGCAGGTCTACTGGTCATTATTCTTTTAGTAACAGAGAAGCTCTTCTGTGAAAAGGCAGGTTGAGTCCAACACCATGAGATTCTATGCAAAGCCAAAGGAGGGATGCCAGGAGCTGGTGAGCATCAAAGCCACCATCCAGGTTGACACAACAAAAATTCAGAAACACAGTAGTAAACTCACAATAGTGAACTGCTAAATAAAATCCAAAAGCAGCAGAACCTCACTGAGAAAGAGGAAAATGTGGAAGATCTTTCATAGAACCAGAAGTCCCTGCACAGCCCGTACCTCTGCAGACTGAAGATGTGGCTGCTTAAAAAGACGTCCTACTGGTAGAGAGAAGAGGCTGGTCTGAAGGACAGCGCTGGACATTTATCAAAGCCACATAAGGGCAGGTCTAGAGCACAGCAGCAATGAAGGTCAGGGTTGGAGGAGGAACTAACCAAACTAGTCAGAATCAAGGCAACAGTGATCATTTTGTGAAGAATTATATTGAACAAACAAGGTTTTTGAAATGATCAATTAAATAACAATGTAATTCATGAAAAAATGCACAAACTACAAACCTTTTAATTTTTCTCTTTCTTAATAGATCCAAAGCCAGCTTCTGCCTGCTTCACACAGACACCAGAAGCCATTTCCAGTTCAGTCTGTCCTCCAAGCTGCCAGGCATGAACTACAGCGTCAACGAACAGTGCCAGATCCTGTTTGGAAGCAATGCTACCTTCTGTAAAGAAATGGAGGTACACTTTTCCAAAGCTCCTTTAAGCCCGTAGCCTCCTTCAGAGCTTATCTGATTTAAACTAAAACAGAGGTTTATGTAGAGTTCAACCAACAACCCAACAGAGTTGTCTGTTTGAATTCTGTTGGATGGACCCGAGCACAGACTCAAGAGTGGAGACAGGTAAAAAAAAAAAAAAAAACGGTCTTCATTACCTTAACATAAAGTTAATCTGGTGAATTAAAAAAAAGCCTAACCAAGAATCAAGGTGGAAACCTGAGAGTACGAACTAAAGAACATGATGAAACCTGTGACAGTAACCAAATCCAGCTGTGAAATGCAGTTGGGAAGCAAAACCAAACAGACTGCACAAGAGCTGGTGGAGGCCAACGTCCTTTAGGGGAAGGACTGGAAGAGACTAAGAACTGGAGAAAAGACGATCGGCTGTCCACTTTTCCCTGGATGCTTCTGGAAATGGTTGGGGCCTCTTTGAAGCAGAGGTCCTAACCCCAATCCTGAATAGCAGCTATATGAGATTCCACAGCGCCAGTCAGGAGAGGTTCCAGTGTTGGATCCAAAGTTGTTCCAGTACCAAACAAACCTCATTCGTCAGTACTGCATGACTACAGACCGCTTGCCCTAACATCACACTTGATGAAAACCCTGGCGATCGTGGCATCAGCTACCAAATGAGCAAGCAAGAACCTTTAAGGACCCACCGTGGTAACCACATCTGCATGGTAGACATTGTCCGTTGTTCACAACACAGTGAACCACAGAGTGTTCAGTCAGAAGCTCCTCCAGGTTTGCTGCAGGAGATCGTTCCTGCCACCATCGACCACTGTGTCTGCACAACTGACTGACCTCTGGAGTACCTCAAAGTATCGGTTCCCACAGGGATACATAGTGAAGGGTAAAAATGTTGAAATGTTGGAAAAGAATGAATGAAACTCTGTGAACATTATTTAGAAACGTTAACCAGCTTTTGAAAATCAGAGCTCATAAGTGTACTTCCCAGAGGGAATAATTGTTCATCATAACTGTCCATTCAAGTGAGAAGATAAACATCTACGAAGTTGGAGCCCTCACTTACAACTTCTATCACTTTAACATGTTTGTTCATCTCCTAAATACTTTAAGATTGTTCTCTCACGTCACGTTTTTTGGGTTTATGTTCCTTTAGTTTGAAAAAAGAGACTGACTTTGTGGATCATAAAACCTGGATATGTCTGCAGGTTCCACCTCTGTTCTGTGTTGGTGGTACAAGGGACCGTTTTTCACAACAGTGAGGTGGCCAGAGTTGTGAAAATGACTGACTCCAGTACAAAGGTCCCTTGTACCACCAACACAGAACAGAGGTGGAATCTTTAGACATAAACAGGTTTTATGATCCACAAAGTCTGTCTGTTTGGGTTCCTACCTGTCCAAAGTCCACACTTCTTGGGGGAGCTGAAAGACCAACTCCTCCTGTAAGCTTGTTGCTTGATCTCCTCTACAGATGCCTTGTCAGGCAGCTTGGACAGTATGGTCTTTCCTAATTTTTCCACAGATTTCAGCTTGCTTCACTCCAGGACTTTAACACTTAACATCATTAATCTTTACCAGATTCATTATTGATTAAAACATTAATTTCTTGTTTTAACAAATACTTTCATGATTAAATACATTAATGTTAGATAATCACATGTATGTCATGAGTAAATACTGGCTTCACTCAGTTGATACAGAGCACATCACATCAGTGAGGACCTCACCTGGACACTGAACACAACTCCGCTGCTGGTCGAGAGCTCAACAGCGGCTGTACTTTCTGAGGAGGCTGAAGAGTTTGGTATTTGGTCTTAGGTCCGGACCAGCTGCATCACTGTGTGGTATGGCGTCACTACTGCTATGAACTGGAAAACACCTCCAGGGGGTGGTGAAGACTGCTGAGAAGATCACCAGGAATCCACGGTTCTCTGCAGAGCATCTACAACTGCGGAGCCCACAAGAGAGCCTCCTCCATCCTCAAGGACCCCAGCCACCCCAGCATGGCAGCAGGGACTGTTCACACTTCTACCCTCAGGCTGGAGCTCCTTCTTCTGCTCCACCATCAGACTCCTGAACAGCTGGCAGGATGTAACCAAGCAGCTGTAATAGTGTAGAGGAACATCTGTGCCTGAAAGGGTTGGAAGTCCCAAAGGTAAACCTGGGGATTCCTTCAATGGTAAGAGAATGAAAGAGCAAAGATCTCGTGGGACTGCGTTCCACCTACACACTTATAAACTGCGGATCTATTTGCAACTGGACAATGTAGTGGTCATCAAACTCCCAAAAGATTTAAAGACTTAATTAACAGCGACACTTAACACTGTTAACATTTGATTTTCTGGCTTTTCCAGTATCTTATGTGTGCTGGCCTCTGGTGTTTGGTAGAGGGAGATGCATCCTGCAGGACCAAACTGGATCCTCCTCTGGAAGGAACAGAGTGTGGGACAGACAAGGTATGAGTGTTGGAATCACATGTGGCGGCACGCAAAAGCAGGTGAACCCGTTGGTATTAACTGGTTTTCTGGAGACATTTTTATAAAATGTCATGTGATTTTCATCTCAATCACAATAACAGACAAACAATTTAAGCTGAGAACACTCAGTCATTTGTTTTGCTTTGAGACTTTTACAGTTCTGGTGGTAACAATAAAGGATCCCTTCCAATAATTACTTCAGTTAAACCTAACCAAAGACATTAGATAGTTTCATTTAGATCTATTTTGAATGATAAAATAGTCAAATATTGTAAGTTTGCTGTTCATAAGAAGCCTTACTGAAGTCTATTGAATTAGAAATAACTGTGATTTGTGTGTATGTTAGTGGTGCAGAGCAGGCGAGTGCGTCAGTAAGGCGCCCATCCCTCAGCACGTAGACGGGGACTGGAGCGTGTGGAGTCAGTGGAGCATCTGCAGTAGGACCTGCGGTACCGGAGTTCAGTTCAGACAGAGAAAATGTGACAACCCTCCGTAAGTCACTGGCCTGTTTGTGTGTTTGAGAGGTTCATCCGTCACTTGATTCTGACCTTTTGTATATAAACACCTTAACTTGTTGGAACCCATGCTCAAATAGACTAGGCCTAATCCTACTGAGGCAGAAAATCATTTTTGGGTCACTTTTAAAGGATTAGAAATCTATCTTAACTGCTCTCCCTGAATCAGACGGGAACATTTTTGAATAGCGAACCAAAGACAAACCAAACGGTCTGGTGCAGGTGAGGCATGAACTGGCTACGGTTAGTTTAGGATAATGGCCCTTTCACACCAAATACGATAACCGTACTTCTGTCCTCAATAACTTGCGCTACACAAAATGTGATGTTTTATTTCCCACATTGTAGTTTTTTTCAGCCAGAGACAGCTCATGTGAAATAAAGTCACAATTTTACCACAATTTTTACAAAAGAGTGACGGATGGACAGATGCAGTGCTGTAGAAGCTCTGTGCTTGTTATGGTTCTGTGTCTTTGACGAGAAAGGCCCAGAATGAAAGAAAGACCCACTTAACTGCAGTTAAAATCAACATTCCACTAAGACAGGAACCCGAACAACCAGGGAACAGGCTACCCTGTGGTTTACCCCTGGCAGTTTGTCCAAAGAGACTTGTAATCAGCTCCAGCAGATTCTTGTGGCCTGCACTGGAATGAGAGTGAAGAAAATGGACTGATGTTCAGTGTACTGTCCACTCAGCCCAAAGCTACATAAACCCTCATGCACCACTTGAATTTTAACAATTGCATTTTGTTTTTATTTTGAAATTCTTTTTCCTTGCATGTTTAGTTCTGCTTCCAAACTTCCCTGATTGTTCACACCTGCGTCGCACCCTCCCTCTTTCCCATCCACAGGACTGTTTGTTGAGTTCCTGCCTACTTACATTCTGTATGTTTATCTTATCTAGTATCACTGCCTGTCGTGTAGTGATTTTGAAACTGAAGCCTCATGAAGCTGTAAACCACTTTGAGACAGTCGCTTTAAGAATGAGCATGAGCCTGTGATGGCGAGACTCGACACTACATCGACACATTCTTCAACCAGTTTTGTCGCGGAGGACGTTGAAACAGGGAGCAGCATGGAGAAGTCCAAGCCGACGCCAAGACGTTCTATTACTCGTCACCCTGCTTCAAAAACCCAACTATTGCCTCATCTCTGACAGCCTGGTGGGACTTTTACCAAATGGCCAAGTCAACATAAAACTTTATCCAAAATGTATAAGTTAATTGCAACAACAACCCAACAGTATCTGTCCCATCAACTAAATGGGAACAAGATTTAAAAATTTAAAGATTACCTCCAATGCTGTCTTATGGCCCCAAATTTGTAAAAATATATTTATGTCTACCTCTAATGCAAATTTACAACTTATACAATACAAAATAATTCACAGAGTTCACTTTACGGGGGAAAAATGTTTAAAATGGGATTTAGAGACATTAAAGACCCACCCCATCCAGCCTGACAGGATGGGGTGGGTCCGGGACCAGGTGATCTCAAAGGAAGTAATTCCCTCTTGAGTTGGTGGATTTTCTCCACCTGGCGGGCAAACTCTGGGAAAGCCAAGAGTCCTATCCTGGTGAGTTTTCTCCACAAGCCCATAAAGAAATATTCTTCTGCCCAAGTTGGTATATCCACATATTGCCGACCTTGACTTATCTAATGTGGTGTAGCATGCACTGACTTCTTCCTGCATGAAATGCACGGGATGAGGTACCAGGACTGTACAAACCAAAAGTCTCTTAGTTAAACAAAAAGGCTTTACAAACTGAAGAACTTGGAGGGAACTTTGCAGAACCAGGAATAACCACAGTCGGGAAGTCAAACAGTATGTACCAACAAGGAGGAAGGGAAAGACGAGACACAGGTGCAAAAAATCAGGCCAGATGGGAACAATGGAAGTCAAACTATAACTAAACACATGAACACAGCCTTTCAAAATAAAACATAAACTAAGCAAACACTAAAACCATGACAGCTGCGCATCAGCAAGGACCTGTGTTGGTTGTCAGGGTGGAACACCAGTAAGGGGTAGATACCGTTCCACGTAAGTGTCATAAACGGCGCAAAGCCTGCTGGGGGTTCGAGTCATTTTGATGCTCTTTGTCTGAAGCTTTGCAGTCAGGTTTTGCTGTTGGTGCTAGGCCGTTCTTTGTTTCAACACATGGCTGTGGCCCACCAACAGATTGACACAACGAATCGTAGCATCAATGCACTCGCTCTCTCGGACCCCACTGATCTATTTCTGGCTCTATAGTATCCCTGAAACTCTAACAATACCTGTCTGCAGTCAGACTTACATACTGTATTCTCCAGTTCTTGTTTTGCCTTCTCTTTAGCCTCTTGGCACTTTTTCTTCTCCATAGTTCCTAAGGCCTGGCATGTAGTCAGGATCTAGGTTGGGTCCAGCTTATGTATAAATGGCCTAAATTCTTTTGTCCTCCACCACTTCACATAGTTAGGCAGACCTTATGGATGACAATCTACAAAACATCTTATTCCAACAAGTATTACTTTAAGTTGGCAACATACTGTTATGCATTTGTATTTTAACCTGCAGAAATGACATTAGGGTTCCCTTGTCTGGTCCCTGCACCCCCAGAACCACCGGCAATAGCAGCACCAGAAGCTGCACCAGGTGTTTGGTGCACAAGTGTCGCATCATTGACAATGTGGATGTCTTAAGGCTGAACGTCAAGTCATGAGAGCAGATAATATTTTTCCCCCTCTTGGAGTCAGTACCACCAACGTTCACCCATGCACAAGAGCGTATTCTTTTAGGCACTGGTTGTTCCTCCTTATCCCTCCATTACTGCTTCACTCACTCAAAGTCTGCCTCACTCTTTCAGTCACTCAAATCATTCTCTAGTGTACCTCCTCAAAGACAAATACCTCGATACATAATTTATCTTGTGTGTTTATGTGCATGCTGCCCAGACCCGGTCCAGATGGTCAACAGTGCCCAGGGCCCAGTGTGGAGCACAAGGCATGTGATGGCCCACTATGTCCCAAGGGGACGCCCAGCTTCAGAGATCTGCAGTGTCTTTCCTACAATCGACGCAAAACAAAGGGCAGTGTGTTGGCCGCTATTATTAATGACGGTAAGAAACACACACTTTACTAATCAATACGTCCTGACTCTTCACTACATTTACTCATTCAACCTGATGCTCTATAGAACGATACAGGAAATCGTTCCTACCTACTGCAAAGACTCCACAACACATCTGCATCAGTCAGAGCCACAATCTCACAACTGGACTAAATCTACCTTTTTGCACTGTACAAATACTGGAACATATACTCAATGTTTTTATTAGGTCATTTGTGCTAATACTAATTGTGTTATTATTTATCGTATTCATACAATATTTTTATTTTATTTCTACCTAAGTATTTAATTTTATTGTATATGTATGTATGTATGCACCAGTATGTACCAGACTACTATGACAACTTAATTTACCCTTGGGATTAATAAAGTTACTCAGTGGTTTTGCATTACTTAAAAAAAAATATTTAGCCAGATCCTTCAATATCTGCTGAAGACCAGCCGGGTAGAACAGGAAGTAGAGCGAGACACAAACACACCTTCAAAGGTACAAAAGACCAGATACATCAGTACAATTATCCATCAGCAGCAGAACTAAGACTTGCATGTATATATGACTGGTACCTGGTTAGCTGGTGGACTACAGAGACCACTATATTGGGTTTTAAAGGTGGAGGTGGTGTCACCCTCCTTCACCCAAACTGGAAGTTGGTTCCAGAGTGATGGTTCCTGATAGCAGAAGACCCGTCCTCCAGATCTACATTTGGATCTTCTAGGAACTACGAGTAAACCTGAACTCTGAGAACAGAGAGCTCTATTAGGAACGTACGGTACTATCAGGTCTTGCAAATATCGCGGCGCTAGGCCATTTTGGACTTTATGCCAGTAATAAAATGTTGAACTGGACTACGGTCTTGGAGAAAACCAGGAGTTTAGACATTTAGGACTTTTTACACAAGTAATTAAATGTATTTTGAGTTGGGCCATATTCCGTACCTGCGTTGTTAAGGCAACTCTGACTGGAGTTGAGACCACAAGGTTGTCGGTGCTTGTCATTGTGCAATCCTCAAACTAGGTCATGGGCACCTTGAGTGCAAGCTGAAGAAGGGCCCCTATCTAGATTGGTTAGCTTGAAGGGCCCCCGAAAGCAGCTGACAGATTCAATCTGTGAATCTAGAATCTGGTGAGGCCATGGAAAGCAACTATTGAGGAACCCAAAGAGCATTCTACGAAGCCATCAGGTGACTCAAGCAGTGTTTGAACAACAAGGTAGTGGTTGTTTCCCTTAACTGAGGACGTCATTGGGCAGTGGAAGGAATGCTTTGAGGATCTTTTTAGGCCAAGCAACACATCCTCCTCAGACAAAGCTGAGTCTGTGGACTCTGATGTAGGGTCGACCATGATTGGGGCAAGGTTACCTAGGGAGTTAAAAGGCTCCATGCAGACAGAGCTCTGGGGGTGGAAAAGTCATTTCTGAGTTCCTCAAGGCTCTGGATGCTGTAGTGCTGTCTTGAGTGACACGACTCTGCAACATCGCATGCACTTTGGGGACAGTGCCTCTGGATTGATTTTGGTGAAATTGCATTTTTCTCTCTTGAATGGAAGGGTAGATGGGGTTGGCTCACGTAGACCCTGAGCTTTACTCTTGCTGTAATCTCATATATTAATGTATTTATAAATGACAGTGATGCTGTTTATTTACACTGGTATATTGATTTCATCACTCTGTTTTTGTACCTATGTGTTTTTGCATGTGTATGAGCAGAAAAGCCATGTGTGTTGTTCTGCAGCCCAGTGGGTCTAGATGTCCCGGTCCTGATGGCTGACAAAGTGATAGACGGGACTCCCTGTGGACCATACGAGTCTGACCTGTGTGTTAATGGGAAGTGTAAGGTACATCTGCACACGCCACCACAGTCATTGTTTGTTTTCTATAATACAACAAGACTGCATCTGGGTTGTGGCCTCTGATTTTTGTGTCTACGGTTGTATTTACCGACTTCACAAATATCCTTTCAGGATCATTGAGTCATCCTCAAGCCAAATTTGAGTTGAAGAAGTCTAATGTGTAAATGGCCATTGTAGTGGGGCAGTACATGTTGTACTTAGTTAAAAGATTGGGACCTCTATCATGAAAGATTACTAGTGGTGCAAACCTTTCCTTGGGCCACCGTTTTATGATATTCAGTGGTCATGCAGATGAAATGGGCTGGAAAGCAGCTAATAATGTTTTAAAGAAGGCTTTCGCTTTCTTCCCGAGCTTCCTTCGTAGCTTGGGTGATCAGGTTTTCCTCTCTTCCATAAGGATTTAGATAAAGTCATACATGAATCTTAAATTGTTGCCTAACTTAAACCAACTACTGAGTGAACACATCATCCTTCCCTTTTACTCATACTTATCATTTTCTTGAGGACAGAAAATTGGCTGTGATGGAATCATTGGCTCCTCAGCCCAGGAGGACCTCTGCGGTGTGTGCAATGGGCATGGACGCTCCTGTAAAGTAGTGAGAGGAGATGTCAGCCACGGGAAAGGAATGGGTAGGATTGTCTTCGTTTTCAGAACTAGACGGCGTAGTGTTTGTGCTGAAGTATGAAGAGCCCACTGTCTTTAGCCTAAACATATGCATGTTGTTGATTAGTCGTTCAGCCAACAAGTTCTTAGAATATGTGTGTGTTTATGCGTATATGTGTGTGTGTGTGTGTATATATATATATATATATATATACACACACACACACATATATATATATATATATATATATATATATATATATATATATATATATATGTGTGTGTGTGTATATGTGTGTGTATATGTGTGTATATGTATTGGATTAAATGTCTTACATGCATCCAGCACCATGTTTGAATTTGATTAGTATCTTTTCATCTTTTTTTTCTTTGTCTCTGTCAGGATATGTTGAGGCTGTGGTTATTCCTGCGGGAGCGTGGAGGATTAAAGTAATGGAAAATGAACCTTCTCAGAGCTTTCTGGGTAATGATGTTTAAAAGTGTCTCCAATGTTCTGGACAATGATCTCTATTCAATTTTCCAGTAGGTCTATCTCATATTTTACTGTTGTATATATGGATGAATGCATCTCTTTTAAAAGATTTAATATTTCTTAAACATTATTCACACAAAAAAGACATATTTTAATGGATCATGTCACACAAGCTGGCTTATTTTAACAGTTAAGCCTGATAACTACAGCTGGAGTTCCAGTTTTGGTTTCAGCTCTCTACACCATTATATGAGTGACTTCTGTAATTAATGTTTGTCTCATTAATGCCGGTTTGGTTGGCTATGAGCCTCTCCTTCGGTCCTGGCTCCAGGATGAAGCTCCAGTATTTCCAACCCCAGTGTGGTGTCTGGCTTCGATCTTATGAGGGTTTTTGAACTGGACATGGTCCTGACGCCTCAGCCAACTCGGAAGTTGTCTTGTGTGAGAGGAGGCCGGCCGGGGTTTAACCTGCTCACTGCAATGAATGTGGGATGTGGATTTTCTCACTTTTTGGTATTTGCAGTCTCATGAATGTGGGTCCTACACCTCCTCTCCTGATATCAGTGGCACTTAATATTGAAAGTAGTTTTTACATTTTTGCCCGTAGCATGTGACCATGAGCACTGGGACTACACTTATCGGGAAGAACAGCTGGAGAACCTTTCCGACTTTCTGGGGAGCGTTCCTCAGAAAGTCGGAAACTGAACCCTTGACCAGTAAAACAGGATCTGAGGAATCCAGACTTTGATCCAGAGTGACCAGGGCAAGAAGAGCAGTGAACCAACACACCCACCAGGCCTTGCGTCTACTGTCCAAACCTGTGAGGTTGCTTCACAGGGTCATGTCAAGGGTCGGCTAATGTTAGATGCTGTCCACTTTGCCTTTTGTTTGTTAAATGTGAGTATTCTTGAATATGGAAGGAGTTCTAATTTTTTATTATCTGCTAAATCTGCTAAACCTGTAGTTAAGTCTGTAAAAAGATGGACCAACGAAACAGAACAGGTCTTAGAATCCTGTTTCTGTTTGACTGATTGGAGTGTTTTTGAAGCTGCTGCCGTCGATCTGGACGAGCTCACAGAGACTGTTACTTCATATATCAGTTTCTGCGAGGATCTATGCATTCCTACCAGAACTTATCTAACTTACAACAATGACAAGCCATGGTTTACAGAAAAACTCAGACATCTGCGCCGGGCCAAAGAAGATGCCTACAGAAAAGGAGATAAAGTCCTGTACAACCAGACCAGGAACACACTGAACAAAGAGATTAGAGTGGCTAAAAGGACCTATGCAAAAAGGTTAGAAGATCAGTTCACCTCGAATGATCCAAGTTCAGTTTAGAAAGGCCTGAAAACCATCACAAACTACAGGACACCACCCCCAAGCACTGAGGCAGCTCAACGACTTGCTGAAGACCTGAATGAGTTTTACTGTAGATTTGAAACCCCCCACACCCGCTCTCTTCACACAACCATTACCATCTTCAGCAAAGGTGAAAGGTGCGCCAGATCTTCAGGAAGAACAAAAGAAGAAAGGCACCAGGCCCGTAGGGTTTGACACCATCCTGTCTGAAAACCTGCGCTGACGAATTGGCCCCCATCTTTTCACAGATCTTCAACAGGTCTCTGGAGCTGTGTGAAGTCCCAGACTGCCTAAAACGCTCAACCATTATTCCTGTTCCAAAGAAATCCAAGATAACAGGACTTATCGATTACAGACCCGTGGCACTAAGATCTGTCGTCATGAAGTCGTTTGAAAAACTGGTCCTGGCTTATCTGAAGGGCACCACCGGACCCTTACTGAACCCCCTGCAGTTTGCTTACCGAGCAAACAGAACAGTGGACGATGCAGTGAACATTGTTTTGTACTTCATCCTGAAGCATCTGGACAGACCAGGGACTTATGTGAGGATCCTGTTTGTGGACTTCAGTTTGGCCTTCAACACCATCATTCCTTCACTCCTCCACACCAAACTAAACCAACTTTCTGCTCCCAGCTCTATCTGTCAATGGATCACCAGCTTTCTGACAGACAGGCAACAGCTGGTGAGACTGGGGAAATTCACATCAAGTAGCCGCACCACCAACACTGGCGCCCCTCAGGGTTGTGTTCTCTCCCCACTGCTCTTCTCCCTCTACACCAATGACTGCACCTCTAAAGACCCCTCTGTCAAGCTCCTGAAGTTTGCGACACCACAGTTATCTGCCTCATTCGGGACGGTGACGAGTCTGCCTACAGACAGGAGGTAAAAGAGCTGGCTGTCTGGTGCAGTCGCAACAACATGGAGCTGAACAAGCTTAAAACTGTAGAGATGATAGTGGACTTCAGGAGGAACCCCCCGGCCCTTTCCTCACTCACCATCATGGACAGCACCGTGGCTACAGTGGAGAAATTCAAGTTCCTGGGATGTTTCATCTCCCAGGACCTGAAGTGGGTCATTCACATCGACTCGATTGTTAAAAAGGCCCAACAAAGGTTGTACTTCCTTCGCCAGCTGAAGAAGTTTAACCGACCACAGGAGCTGCTGAGACAGTTCTACTCGGCCGTCATTGAGTCTGTTCTGTGCGCATCAATAACCGTCTGGTTTGGCTCGGCTACAAAATCAGACATCAGAAGATTGCAGAGAGCGGTCCGGACTGCCAGACGCATGAATTGTTTTTTTCCCCCAGGCAATCCACCTTATGAACATTATGAACAAAAGTTAGTAGGATAACCTGACATGACTGCTACCACCTCCACCCTAATGCTCCCTAACATCCCTGCACTCCATCCTATCTCAAATAGCACAACTGTACACACCACCTAGTTATTTGTCAATTTATTTTGTACAAATTATAATTATTATATTCTATGTAATTTTGGTCCATTATATTCTATTTATGTTCTATGTGTATTTTTCTTATTTTCTTATTTTTATTGTCTGTGCGTTGTTGTCTCTGTGTACTGGGAGCTAATAACACTGGAACAAATTCCTGCGCAAGCGTACTTGGCAGTAAATCTCTCTCTGATTCTGATGATGTCTTTATGTATAACATAAATAAACAAGCAAATAATTAAATAAAAAGGATGACCAGAAATGAACATTGAACATTTTAATCAGTCTGAATTTGTTCCAGCCCTCAAGGACTCCAGCAGGAGGTCCATCAACAGCGACTGGAAGATCGAACTTCCGGGAGAATTTGAGCTGGCTGGAACCACGGTCCGCTACGTCAGACGTGGACAGTGGGAGAAGATGTCTGCCAAAGGCCCCACCAAGGCTCCTTTGCACCTGATGGTAAACACATTAGTCAGCAGGTTTTATTATCTGCAGCTATTTACCGTAAATTCCGGACTATAAGCCGCTACCTTTTTCCTACACTTTAAACACTGCGGCCTATACTACGGTGCGGCTTATTCTTTTTTTTTCGGGGCGGGAAAAACATTTCGCCAGCAACAGTAGACCAATAAAATGAATGAGTAGTTCACAGCGGTCCAATGAAATTGTGTGATTAATCACAACTACCGTTATTGTTAATCACAACTACCGTTATTGTAAATCAATCATTTGTAGTATCATCGACATGGAAAACACTCGAAGAAAATCATATGGGGTGGTTTTTAAGTTGGAAGCGATCACTCTGGCAGTTAAAGAAGGAAATCGAGCTGCCGCCCGTAATCTTGGCATAAATGAATCAATGGTGAGAAGGTGGAGGCGCCAGCCAGACTGAAGGCCAAAGCAATCGCGACCGAGATGAAAATTGAAGATTTTAAAGGTGGGCCATCGTGGTGTTTTAGATTAATGAAACGGAAATGCCTGTCTGTTCGGGCACTCACGACTTTGTGCCAGCAGCTTCCTCCCGACTACGAGGAGAAACTTGCTTCATTCCGCACATTCGCTCAAGCAAAGATAGCGGAGAATTCCATCGGGCCAGACGAAATCATAAACATGGATGAAGTACCTCTGACGTTTGACCTGCCGCTCACTCGGACTGTAAATAAAAAAGGTGACTCCTCCGTCACACTGAAAACAAGTGGGCACGAGAGAACACATTTTACCTGTGTTCTGAGCTGCGCAGCATCGGGACTAAAGCTTTCTCCAATGGTGATTTTTAAGCGGCTGAACATGCCAAAGGAAAAATTTCCAAAGGAAATCGTGGTGAAAGTCAATGAGAAAGGTTGGATGACAGAGAACCTAATGAAGGATTGGCCCGGAGAGTGCTACTCAAAGCGACCGGGGGGCTTTTTTCGCAGTAAAAAAGCATTGCTCGTTATGGACAGCATGAGGGCCCATGTAACAGATTCAGTTAAAGCTGCCATCAAGAGCACAAACTCAATTCCAGCTGTGATTCCTGGTGGTACCACTAAGTATCTACAGCCACTGGACATCAGCGTGAACCGGGCATTTAAAGTGGCACTGCGCGAAGAGTGGGAGACTTGGATGACAAGCGGCGAGAAATCCTTTACTAAAACAGGACGCATGTGAAGAGCATCTTTAACTCAAGTCTGCCAGTGGATCCTAAAGGCGTGGAGCCGCGTGAAAACATCAACCATCACCAACGGGTTCCGAAAGGCCGGGCTGCTGCGCGATGAAGAAGTCGGCGCGCACTCAAGTGACATGGAAAACGAGGAGACTCTAGTGAGTGATGAGATCCTGAGGCTGTTTAATTCGGACACTGAATTAGAGGACTTTGATGGTTTTAGTGCGCAGGAGGAAGATGAAGAAGGCAATGAGTGACTTTTTCTGGTAGGATGCGGTATGTGGTATATGTTATAAGGAGTTAAGTTATTAAGTTATAAGTTGGAATTTATTAGACAAAACTGGAATACTGTTCATGCACTGTTGTAAAAAAGCATCAGCAAGTCACAGCGTCCAACGCAGTTGTGTTCCGATATAAACGTAGGCCATATTTCAGGGTGGCTGCGTTATAGAAAAGCATGTACAGTATGTGTTGTGTGAAATTTTCTTAAGGGTCGTCGGAGGTAGGCACACAGAAAGCACACACAGACTCTGATGAACAATATATATATATTTATTTTACGCAAAGCATAGCATAAGCAATCTATTTGGTTATATAGGCAAAACACACACAAAGAATATAACTTGGATTATATGAATGAAGCATGCATATAGAATATTATACAGGTATTTCACACACTTTCACACACAAAAGAACACTGACTAACCAAAGTGTCTCTCACTTTGGTTAACTACATTTCACGCACACACAAAATCACACTCACTGTGATTCTAGCAGGATCAATCACTTTGGTTTTCATATATACATAAACCACATCTACTGTGATGCAAGGACCAACCTGAGTCCCCCGCAGCGCACAGCCAAAGTCAGTCACACAAGCTTCAGTTTATCATAAATGCATTACTCACACAAGCTTCAGTTTATCATAAATGCATTACTCACACAAGCTTCAGTTTATCATAAATGCATTACTCACACAAGCTTCAGTTTATCACAAGCTTCAGTTTATCAAACAGGCATTACTCACACAAGCTTCAGTTTATCACAAGCTTCAGTTTATCACAAGCTTCAGTTTATCAAACAGGCATTATTCTCAGTTTATCAAACAGGCATTATTCAAGCTTCAGTTTATCAAACAGGCATTACTCACACAAGCTTCAGTTTATCAAACAGGCATTACTCACACAAGCTTCAGTTTATCAAACAGGCATTATTCTCATTTACTATGATGCTAGGATGAAAGTGTCGTTCACCGCCTGCAGAGCATAGCTCCAAACAACCATCGGAGAAGCATTCCATCCTTACCGTTGACACACGGACTGGAGAGCCAAACAGTCCCGGTAAAAGCAGCTTCCAACCTTGCTGGGCGTCCGTACGTGACCCGCAGCTGACTCTGACCCGGACAGAGACTTTCCGTCGCTGTATTCTCTCGTACAAGGGCCGTGTGTGAGATGGGGGGGCCAGACCCTCCCACAGACAGACCCTGCTCTTGGGAACAGATCCTGATGTACAAAACATGTTTTGTAAACCAGGAACCGTTCTCAGAACATGCTATCAAAACAACAGACTTTTCCCAGCTCTACTCACAAAATAACAAAAACTTCTCTCAGGCACACAAAAGAAATAACAAGACTTTTCTCAGGAACTAACAAAATAACAAGACTTTTCTCAGATATAAGCGAACAATTAGAAAAACATCTTACATAACCAATGTTTGGTCTGACCAGGACAACTAACAATAATTCTCCTTACAGTATGTAAATATAAAAAAAATATAAAGGGGAGTTTTTACCTGCCGTTGTTTATGTAATAATTGATCAGGGTCATGTTCTGGTCTCTGGAAAGATCCTGGAGACATCTTGTGTTGTAATAGACGATGTATAAATAAAATTGAATTGAATTGGAAGTGGATTAAATAAAAATAATTTAAAAAAATCCTAACCTGTAATATCTCTCTGTGTAAATATTTGAACAATGCTTAAGAAGAATAACACATTTATTTGTTTAAATGTAAGAAATGAACGCGGATTAGTTCATTTCTATGGCTGTTTAAGCCTGCGGCTTAAAGTCCGGTGTGGCTTATACAATTACAAAACTGATTTTCTTTTGAAAATTTGAGCATGCGGCTCCATAATCCGGAATTTACGGTAATGTTTATTCTGTGAGAAACGTGAGTGGACAAAATGTACCTTCTGTACTCATCTTAAGATCATTACTGGAAAAGTGAAGCGAATTGAATTCTTTTCTCCGTGCACAGTGAAGCACAATGAGAATGTAGGACTATAAAATATACTGTACTGAACTATTCTTCAACGGCGACGATTACAAAGATACAAGTTACAAAAGTCCCACTTGTGCTGAGCGCAGGCTGAGTTCCATGTGGCGACACCGTTTGGACAGGCCCGGATAGTGGACAGCGCCACCATCACTCGTTCCTGAGCATCACTCCTCCAGGTTTTCCACCTCTCTTCTGTCAGCCGGTTTCTCTCCAGGATTCCTCACTGTTGCGTCATCTGGAAATCCAATGATGCTATTACACGTTTGAGTGGGAACGCAGTTGTGGGGAAGACTGAGTACGAGTTCACCGTCGGGGAAGCCCTGAAGGGCACGAGGTCAGGGAGGAGGTGAGGTGAGAGGCCGGTTGGCGCCGTGACAGGAAGCTGACGATCCAGTTGCATGGTGATGCGCTGAGGCCAACGGATACAGGTGGTTCACCAAGTGTGAAACGCAGCGCTGTGGCCCACAAGGCATTCTCACATACCTGCCCCGCCAGATGTGTCAGCGATGGCGTCCTCTGTAGATCCATTAACATCCCAGACAAACAGGGATTTTGACCGTGACATGTGACAGGACCAGTCTCAAATCACTTCATTTGCGTTGGTGTGGGAGTGATGATGTTTGACTTGAGACAGCTGTTTCCTCCTCCAGGGAGAAGTGAAATGTCAGTAAGTACATTTTACCGCTACTTTTCTTCCAGATGAGCTTTACGTGCATCGTTGCGCATACTTATCTGCAACCTTACGTGCATACATACTATGTCAAAATTTGATTCAGGTGAATTTA
>CM026197.1:35793679-35850272 GCA_014839995.1 Xenentodon cancila
CTGCATTAGTACTTAGTACTGCATTAGTACTTAGTACTGCATTAGAACTTAGTACTGTATTAGTACTTAGTACTGCATTAGTACTTAGTACTGCATTAGTACTGTATTAGTACTTAGTAGTGCATTAGTACTTAGTAGTGCATTAGTACTGTATTAGTACTTAGTACTGCATTAGTACTTAGTAGTGCATTAGTACTGTATTAGTACTTAGTAGTGCATTAGTACTGTATTAGTACTTAGTACTGCATTAGTACTTAGTAGTGCATTAGTACTGTATTAGTACTTAGTACTGCATTAGTACTTAGTAGTGCATTAGTACTGTATTAGTACTTAGTAGTGCATTAGTACTTAGTAGTGCATTAGTACTGTATTAGTACTTAGTACTGCATTAGTACTTAGTAGTGCATTAGTACTGTATTAGTACTTAGTACTGCATTAGTACTTAGTAGTGCATTAGTACTGTATTAGTACTTAGTAGTGCATTAGTACTAGGCAGAGACTCTTACAATTATAGGTACCAACTCAAGGGTTTTTCTTCCATAAGCTCTAACCACTGTGAATGAATGTACATCTTTGTATTTACAGGCGAGAGGAGCACAGTGGTTTCTTGTATGAGGATAGTGGATAGAACCCTGGAGTTAGTCAACGATAGCCACTGTCAACCGGAGAACCGGCCGAAGCCCAGAGTGCAGCGCTGCAACTTTCACCCCTGCCCATACCAGTAAGACAAACGCACGCCCGTGATGTTTTAATTACTATAGACTTGTCTGGGGGTTTTTAGCGGGTTTTAAGATATGATCACAGTATGTCAGTAATTCAAACAGATGAACTTTTAACCAAAAACGTTCCTCTGCACAACATGCAAGCTCCTCTCAGGCATCATAGAGGCCATGATGAGCAGGATTAGGACTTAAGAGCTAACACCAGAGGAGGCAAGCACCAGCGCTGATGGCAGAACAGTTGCTAGAGATGGATAAGACAATCTGAACAACGGAGGAGATGGACATCAATAACCCCAAGACGAGGGAGCTCCTTGCAATGCAGGATGTTTTTTAACCTGAACACTAAGCAGCAGCAACCCAACAAGTACCATTGTGTAACAGGGCTTCAGCCAGCAATATTAACAGGGACTCCACATGCGTCCTCGGCCACATCCTCCTTGTCACACACAACTGTGTCATCTTCTTCAACGACAAGATCATCCCAACGTTTGCTGATGGCACCACAGTGATCAGACACAGAGGGGACAAAGCGGGCAACCTCTTTTGATCAACCTGGTTTGGTATTTGGTCTTAGGTCCGGACCAGCTGCATCACTGTGTGGTATGGCGTCACTACTGCTATGAACTGGAAAACACCTCCAGGGGGTGGTGAAGACTGCTGAGAAGATCACCAGGAATCCACGGTTCTCTGCAGAGCATCTACAACTGCGGAGCCCACAAGAGAGCCTCCTCCATCCTCAAGGACCCCAGCCACCCCAGCATGGCAGCAGGGACTGTTCACACTTCTTCTGCTCCACCATCAGACATTTTTAGTTTGCACCGCTGAAATTACATTCCTATTTGCTGAAATGTCGACATAATTACATATATGCACACTCATTTGCACAATACCTACATGTTTAGTCTATTTGCAGGTCCCTTTTTATCTGCATATTTATACTTCTCCTTAGATTACATTTTAGTTTATATTGTTTTCGATTTCGATGGTATTTTTCATATTCATTCATATTCTACCTTTTTTAAAAATTGTTTAAGAGTGCTTTTGGTGTTTGTTGTGGACAGCAAAGAAAGAGAATTTATTTGTACAGGGAAACATGTTTCTTACTGTCCATATGACAACTGAACTATGAATTTGAGTTGAATAATCGAGCAATAGAGGCCCCGGTTGATCACTTTGGAAGAAGATGACCACTGATGCGTCCGGCAGAGACATCAGAACATCAAAGAAGCAGTCGGACTCTGTAACAGAGTGTTATAACCAAGTAGCTCAAATAGTATGCAGAATTTAATTCAATTTAAATCAAGTTTATTTATTTAGAGTCTATTTAGAGTAACACTGGGATGGTCGGAGGTGGAACTGCAGGTCAGCAAGCAGCTCCTGAGGTTCTGGTCTGCAGGACATGGACAGAAGAGGAAAAGAAGGACCAGACAAGCACAACAAACTACAAGAACAATGGACCACAATTAAGTTTATGGGATATTGTTAATAAATGAGGGTTGAGGTGAAGCAGAGACAGAGTCCAGAGTCTGACTAATAAACTGGTGACGGCTAAGAGATGCAGTTTGGTGGCTGACAAACACCAGAGAAGACTATACTGACCCAACTATGGAAGTGGCTCAAGTGGAACAAGCCATCCTCGTCCACTCGCTCCTTCAGGCTGAGCAGGAACCTACTAAGAGTGTTTCTGGGAGGCCGACTCAAACGCGGCTGCTGACCTGGTACAGTGTGTCAGGATTGGACGACGGAAGTAGAAGGGTGTGACTGACGATTTAAAATGAGGTGTAGAGGGGAGGGAGGAAGTGACGTTGCTTCAAGATGCAACGAAGCCCAACAAATATGAACTCCATTAATCAAGTAGCTGAATGGGATATGGTATAGGACGCTCTGCGCCAAGGATGGGCAGGAAATTCAAATGTCCAATGGGGGATACAGAGTGAAAGATCTCAGATTGCGCAGGACTTCCAGATCCAGACTGAGAAGCTGTGTTGGACACAGACAACATCCCACGTGACATCACTGGTGACATCACCCAGAAGAAACACAAGAAGCTCGAAGGAGGAAAAGCTGTGGGAAGTGTGCAGCAGTGATGCGAGTGATGACTGCAGCCCTCACACTTCTCATCTTCCTGGTTCTTCACACCCACATCTCGTCTTCTCCTGTGAACATATTTGGTCTTTGCTCCTCGTTTTATTCATGCGTTCTGTCTTTGTGATTTGATCTGGAAAGGTTCGTACTTTTGTGGCTTACCTGTGGCACAGGGCTTTTGATTGTTAACTGTTTGAACAAAGACTTGTTCTTCTGTCTTCCAGTCGGCATTAGGATCCTCCACATGTGCACCTTAACGGGGCGTGAAGAGGAGACTACCAAATATCGTGCGTCTAAGTCTCTGTCAGTTTGCATGAACAGGATATTTTCCCGCAGGTGGGTGACAGGGGGGTGGGGCCTGTGTTCAGTCACATGTGGTAAAGGCCTGCAGCAGAGACGAGTGTCCTGCGTCCATCACGTCCACAACGGCTCCTTCGTCCACATCGAGGACTCGTCCTGTCCGAGAGGAAAGCCTCGTGCCCTTCAGGGCTGCGAGGACCAACCTTGTCTCGCACTGTGGGAGGCGTCGGCGTGGTCAAAGGTGCCTGCCACACACGCCGCTCACACCGTTGTCCTGTTTACTTTAGTGTTGGCTTCATTTTGTTCGTCTGTTTGTAAATTCAAAGGTTAAATTAGGCTCATAGAGCTTTCAAATCCTGTTCAAACAACGAGGAAATAACAATTACATATATAAAGCACATATGGGAATATATTGACCACTCGGTATAAAAATTATATCTTTATTAATGCTGTCAAGAATAGTTTTTTTCCATCTAGATAATTACTTTCCCTGGTTAATTATGTTCATTATAATCACAAGTTGTTGTTTTTTTTCCCAAAATCTTTCAATTCAAAAACGCCACATACAAATAAAGTTTAACAAGTTTACACATGTCCCCTTTGACAAGTTTGTCATGAAATCTATTTTTGTTACTCTGAATTTACCAGTTAGCTCCACTAGTCAAATGGGACTTTGTGAAACCCCAGAGGTGATTGTTGTGGTCCTGGTCCTGGTTGCTGGTCGACCTGGTGGAGGGTCAAGTGAAAGAGGCAAACCAGCCTGGACTTGCAGCGCTGCAACACGAGAGTGACATTAGAGTGAGAGTGCACAGCGCCAGCTGATATACGCAGTCCTGGCTTTGCAGATGTGGCAGATATGTTGGTCACCATGACCTTCCGTGACAGTCTGGGGATTGTGGTGGCTTCCCCGGCTCAGGCTGTGGATTGTTTTCACGGCCGGCAACTTTCTGACCTATCAGGCCAAAGAAAACCTGATCCAAAAACAGACATGCTGCTGTGAAAGAAACGCACTTTGCATTGATGGGACGCCGTTGCCCTCATCACTGATACTGTTGAAACACTGCAACCTCAGCCATTTCTTGTCATGTCAACAACTGCAACAGAATTGACGAACGCCAGAGAAACTGCACAAACTAACATAGCGATCCTTTGGTGTGAGTAGTGAGGAGGCCAGTCAGAGTGAACTCCAAAACCTGTCCGTTGTTTTTGTATTAAACGTTGTTAACACAGAAACAAACTTTGTTGATTACCAGGAACACAAATCAGTTTTACTATGAGCCAGGCTGGTTAGTTTCTTTCAGTTCGTTCTAGTGTTCGATTAAGTTCTCTTCCGTCCTTAATTGCTTTGCAGTTTTAATCAACCACACAAATACTATACAATAACGACCGTAAGCACTGTTCAGATAAACGTCAGCAGTAATTTACAGTCATCACAGTACTCAGTTGACTGTGGAATATTTAGGAGCGAGGACATTTCAGGACTAGATTTGTGGCACAGGTGGCGTCCCATCAAAGATCCTACAGTTCCATGCTGGAATTCACTGTTTGTTTCTCACTGAGCTTAATGCGCCTCCTGAGGAGCAACGTGTCCCCGAGGAGACGGCCCTTCCCACGGGAGTAGAGGAGCAGGTGCTTGCAGCCTTTGGTTAGTGTGGCATTGCACACACACTTACTTTCTGTCCCAGAGCCTTGTCCATCCCCAGCCACCACACAAACAACCTGGCAACATTCTTCATCCTGGATATTCCTGGGTGGGCGTCATGCAGGTCACCCATCACGTGTGCCCTTCCTGGTGGTGGAACTATCACCCTGGATCCCCAGAGAAGAGAGCCATCTTGAACACTTACCTCTTCTGATGTTTTACATACGCCTTAAACACCTTCACCCATCTCTTCATCCGAGCCGAAACTGGTCACTAAGCTGAGTTTCTCCAAGAGGAACACCGTCTCAGGAGGCAGACAATTTTGGCTTGGTTTCTCAGACAGTAGGAGCCCACTAAACCCATCTACATTTGCATTTTTCTGGCCTGCCGATCTGCTGAGAGAGTTAACACCTGCTGCTGCACTCTAGGATAGGTGTCCGTCTTAGAGGCCTGGTCTGTTGTTAGTTTATATTCTCCACATATGTGCACATGACCATCCTCCTTCAACACCAGGAATTTTGGGGCAGCCCAGCCTGAAAACGTTATAACACGTATTTGCTGAGGTCTTTCCAGCTCTACTTCCACCTTGGGTTTTTTTGCATAAGCATTGCGCGAGGCTTGAAAACACATGGCTGTGCTTTGGGGTCACTCAACTTCACTGTTGTGCCACGGGGTGCTGCATCATCTCATCTAGACAAAGCACATTCTCCCAGAAGCTTTGTGTTGTCAGTGTTGATAAATTCTTGTTTTTCTTGAATTTTCATTCTGATCTCCTGAGACAACTCACCTTTGCTTTATTTGGTCCACGTTCAGTGTGGTGAACAGCATGATGCCAAACAGCAGACTGGCCCTTCTGTCAGGTCACTGCAGTGACCGCTGTGGGGTTTTCTTTCTTTAAGAGAAGGGTACCATCAAATAAAATAAATGTCGATTACCCAAATCAGGAAAGTAAAACACATCATCATAATGGTGCTGCACAGATTGGAAGCAGGTCCGCTCTTTATTCAGGCCCCGGATTAACTGGTTGGACTCCCAGCCAGTGACCCTTTGCCTCTGCTTCTGTCGCTGCACTTTCAGCAAAGGCCTCTATTTCCACAACAGCTTAAAAATGGTCTTTACTCTTTTCTAATCCATTTTTTCTTTGTCACTTTATCCAGTGTTCAGCAAACTGTGGTCAAGGTGTTCGCAAAAGGACGTTGGTGTGTAGGAGCCCTCAGGGTCGTTGTGATCCGTTGTCCAAGCCAGCTGCAGAAGAATCCTGTGAGGACCACTCTAAATGTTATGAATGGAAATTTGGAGACTGGTCCAAGGTAAGCATGCCATAGATTCTGCTTTTATCTTTTAACTCATCTCAAACTGAAAATAAATTCATGACCATTAGTTTGTCACCAAGGTCTACACAAGTCTTTTAATGAGCCATTCATTTGAGTCAGGCTTGTTAGAGCTGGGAAGCATCTGGAACATGCAGGACTTGAAGAGCTCTGCTGTATGGTGTAGACTTAGTGGATTGATAAAACACGTCTAGAAAATAACAGCACCATCATTTCAATGCACACCACATGTCAGCAACAGGCATCCAGGAAGGAAATCACTACATGCTTCCGTTTATTTTACAGCTTTATGTTTAATCTTTGTCAGCAAATCTAAAATAATGAGACACGGCACCAGAAGGTAAAGAAACAGCAGCAGTCAGGTGAACTGGCATCGTCTCCACAACCTTGCAGCTCGTTGTGTGTTTGTACAATATATATTATATATCTCCCATAAATGTTAGTTTGGCGTAACTTGCTTTCGGTCGTAGAGTCCTCTCACATCTTGAAACTTCCTGACTATGTAAAGACGTGTTAAGATATGGCTTTGAAAGTCCAAACTGTGAGCTAAACTTTGAGTGTGGAAAGTTCTTGATGGTTCTTCAGCCACCAGATGTTCCCTTTTCTTTTGTACGTCAGCCGTGATATCAGATACGTTAAATGTTCTTACATTCATGTGTGAGTTTTTTCTGCTTTAGTTTTGTGACCATTTCAAGCCCTGCTGCATTTTCATAAATCCAACGTGCGGCTGTGGTCCTTACAGGCCCTTAATCAGTTCCTAACTCTAGAAATGTTCAAGGTTAGTCTCGTTCGCTTCTGTATATCTGGAATACGCTTCCGTCGTGAGCGAACATTGTCGCGGTTACAAACATTGGTAAATGTTTGACGTAGGTTTGTATATCTCGAGCCGTCCTGATGGAAGGAAGGGTGGATAACCAGCTCACTGGTTGTTTAACCGTCAGTGGGATTAATGTCTAGCACTGCCATCGTCATTTTTACAAGACGTCTTCTTAGCCAATGATATCTGTAGTTTGGCATGTAGCCACCACAGCAGATGGAGGGCTGATGATGCGATACAGAGGGCAGTGTTTGAGAGAAAAGCAGTATCTGCCCTGAAAACCCTTCAGTGCTCCACAGACATCTAGACTTGGACCACTCGAGCCCGGGACTCTTAGTCGGGTCTGACTCAAAGCCTAGTTTTCAGGACTTGGGGCTTGACTCAGCCTTGGACTTGTGGATCCATGTATTCACAGTTTACTCTGAAGTGCTCCGTCTGTACAATAGCCATCAAGGAGATGATGGCCACAACTCCCTACTTGTTGCTTACAGGCAGGGGCAGCCAATCGAGATTTCAGGGGTCCAGATTATGACCCCAATGGGAGACAAATGCATGTGGAACAGGAGCGACGTAGAGATGTAGAGAGTGAAGGCGACGGGGACCCCGCCAGAGCTCTACCGAGACCCGGCTGGAAGAGAACGTCTCTCTGCCTGATGTTCCAGCGATATGGGCAGACAGAGATTTGAGAAGGAGGGGCCAAAGCAAGGGCAGCGTGATTGCAGTGCTAGTCAACAGTAGATGGTGAAATCCACCACAAGCTACTGTGAAAGATCATCTCTAGCCCAGAATTGAACTTTTAGCAGTAAGTTTTTACCTGTAGTATCTATGGAGAGCTCACCAGTGTCATCTCAGCAGCAGTATACATCCTGCCACCAGCGGGAGCAAACACCGCGCCCGACGTCATTGGCCCCATTCCTGCTACACTACAAATGTAGCACGCCAGTGAAACGCCGCCATGTCAGCAGAGGAAAACTGGGACCAAAAGGACTGTGAGGAGGAGGTCACAGGAACCTGAAGAAACTCTGCAGAAACTCTGCAGGGGTGTTTGGAGGCCTCAGACTGGGACGTTCTCTGTGATCCACATTCAAGTCAATTCAATTTTATGTATACAGCGTCACAACAACACAAGTCGTCTCCAGGATCTTTCCAGAGACCAGAACATGACCCCCGAGCAATTATTACATAAACAACGGCAGGTAAAAACTCCCCTTTAAGAGGAAAGAAACCTGGACCAGGACCTGGATCATGAGGGGGGACCCTCCTGCCGAAGGCCAGCCGGGTACAACAGGAAGAACTATGTATATATGGATAGTTGGTGATCCACATAGACGAGGACTGCAGGTATCCAACAGACATCCATGCAGACAGGTGAAGGCAGACACTGGGATGGTCAGAGGTGGAACTGCAGGTCAGCAAGCAGCTCCTGAGGTTCTGGTCTGCAGGACATGCACAGAAGAGGAAAAGAGGAGACAGACCAGCACAACACACATGGAGGTGACATCAGCGCCATGGCTGACTGACTATACGGACTTCTGTGTGGACAACACCGTCTCCACCAGAACGGTGAGGAGCTTCCTTGGATCATCTGTGACCTGAAAGAGCTCCTCAACAAGAACTAAAGAGCCTTCAGGGAGCGAGATGGAATTATTGAGGTCAGTAAAGACAAAACTGAAAGTCAAGATCAGAGACAAGGAGGTGTTCAGGAGGAACCCGGAGAACAAACTCTGCAGAACAATGCAGGAGACGTGTGGTCAGGGATGAAGAGCATCACAGCCTGAAGCAGGAGGACCAGATAGATGGAAGTCTGGACAGAAACAATGAACTGAACACCTTCAACAGGTTCAGAAGCAGTCCCAGCAGCCTCGTCTCCTGCTCCAGACAAACAGACCTCCCATCCTCCCTCCACCCTCAGCTTCCCTGTCACCTCAACTGTCTCATCTTCCACCTCAGTCATGGATCTTGTTGCTGCTCCATCATTGTCTCCCACCACACCCCTCAGACCCCCACTGGAGACCCCTCAGACCTCTACGGGAGACCCCTCAGACCCCCACTGGAGACCCCTCAGACCCCTACGGGAGGAAAAGGAACAAAGCATTATTGAATTGTGTGTGTGGCAAAACCAACAGCATATAACCTTTTCCATTAATTCATTTTTTTAGACACATTAATGAAAAAGAAAACCACGGGGCAATGCTTAAATGCCCCTTATTCCTTCACAGGATTTAAAAATAGTGTCCAACATTTATGTCAAACCTCTTCCAGTGACCTAATCTTAAATGCTGTCACCAGAAGTAATCATTCATATTACTTTATCTTGACCTTTTATTCAACCTATACAGCTTGCGTAACCCTAACCCTTATCCAGTAGTTATGCTCATGCTTTTTTTTTTTTTCTTCCCTTTCTTGTCAGTGTGGACATCGTGCACACGCTGTATGTACGATGCACCGAAATTAGTCTCTGCTTTTAACCCATCAACTAGTTTCACTAGTGAGCAGTGGGGCTAGCAGGGCAGCGCCCCGGGGAGCAATTGGGAGTTAAGGGCCTTGCTCAGGGGCCCCCAGTGATTTACCATTGTGGGCAGCCCTGGGCTTGAACCTGGGTCCTCCACGCCCATGCTTCGTTTCCTCTTATCGTTTTATCTGTTTTGTAAATGCAGTACATCCATGAACACAGAATAGTCCTTTCGTTTCCTCGTCCTTGTACTTGTGAAAATCACATTTTTGTACTGCTTTTTAAAGCTGCACAGTAACTTCATTATGTGCCGACCAATGAAGACTGGAGAAGGAGTGAACCGTGGTCCAGGTACTCAGTACTGTGATGATTCTTGGAAATGTATTTTATAAATGTTTGACTTGACATTTCCACTTTATTTTGTCATTTGTAATAATCAAGTAATAAAACTTATTTTCAAGAACTCTGTCTAAACCATCTACCTGCTCCTTTTATCATTCATGAATAACATTAAACATAAATTAAACAAAATGAACATTTGTTTGTGTCAAAGCTGGGTTTTTTTTTTAGTTTACACATTTCTGATTTAACTAACAATGGTAGCTTCATTAAATTCTCCTTAGAACAAAGATGTGTCATCTGTAACTTGTATAACTACCAATGTGAATATTGTAGATACCTTGTAAATGTCATAAAGACGAATAATAAGTAATTGTGGACCAAAACGGATCCCTGTGGGACACCACAAGCAATGTCCGAGCATGACAGGTACTGTCCCATCTTCACTAGCTCTTATAGAAGATCTCAGCCAGAGAACACAACCCCTCTGATTCCATACTGGTACACTGTATTTGGTAATGTCATCATTCCTTTTTTTTCTCTTTTAAGGCTAATGAATACGATTGTATATTATTGGCTGTAACTGAAACCAATAAGCACATTCTGATTCTGCCCTGAGAGTTTGAGAGACGGGTGATTACAACCCACCTTTTCTAGACACTGCCATTATGTCTTTGTCTCTCACCAGCTCAGAGCATACAGACATATACTGAAGCAGCTAACAGGACCTTTTAAAAGGTCAAATGAACAGAACCGAACCCAACAACATAACTCCAAACTATGTGCTGAACTGAAATCAATTGGACCTGACACACACCCAACAAAGGCATCTGAAGTAGTGGCTGATCAGGCCAGTCTCGGGTAAAACCCAATAATCCAACAAATAATCCTAACAGCAAAGACAAAGAATTCATTTGAGTTTCTTCTAAATTAATGGTAGTCAACAAAAACACAAAACATTCACATCGACTAGCTTTGACCCACTAACTTCGCCCTTGTGCAACATCTTTTTAATTTGCTGAAATAAATTGTTCATATGCTGGACTGGCAGCACACGGCGGTTCACTTTCATATAAACCTAAGCCACAATAAGGATAACATGCTTTGGCGCTGATGCCCGTAAGGATACACAGCGTCTGCACGCCACGATAGGTCACGACAAACCGAGCCGTGAAAAACAGGAACGTTTCATTGGCTGTTTCAGTGCTCGTCTACATGTGGGAAAGGCCTCCAGTCACGGGTGGTCCAGTGTATGCATAAAGTGACTGGTCGTCATGGTGACAGCTGCCCGCTGATGCTGAGACCACCGATCTACCGGCCCTGTCACCATGGTACCTGCGCTGAGAGAGCGCTGGGTAAGGAGCTCATCGAGACTGCGGTTTGTTGTTGAACAGCAACATTTGGGCTTTGAGGAATCTCTGTCCTGGTTTACTTTCATAGAGCCTCGTCTCTTCTTTGTCAAACCTACAGGTGCCTGATGGAAGACATGGATGAGATCCCACCTTGATTAGATAGTGATTCTGCTCTGGAGCCCCGACAGCTGTTTGGTTCAGGTGAATGCTGTCCAAACTGCACACCAGCGGCACGTTTTCCGAGTCGGAGGCTTCGTCAGACCAGCTGCTACAGGGATCAGCACACGAGGCCTCGCAGCCTCCTGAAACGGCGTTATACGACGGCAGGAGGCCTCTCGAGGCTGACACGATCAAATTTCATCTTAGGTTTCATTTGTACTTTTGACTTTTACTTTTGATGAACCAAGAATACTGCAACAATATTAAGTCCATTTTGGAATAAAAGTTTTATATGATTATATTCTGATGCATATTTCAGTGAGAAAACAAACTTTCAAAGCAAACCTGTGTCGAACAAACTGTGTGAAGTGGATTTGAGTATGTGTGGTGTTATTTTTGTTCTTTTACCAATACGGATGCCACAAAAACTGTTGAAACTGTAGGTAATGACGGCCACCAGCTCCGTCACCCGGCTGTAAGGAGCAACAAAGCTCCCTGGACTTTTTACGCTTCAATAAAAGCTTTACAAAAACAAAACACTGATGAAACTGTCCCGGACCAATAAGCTGGTACCCCAGAGAAGATTAAACCCAACAAGAGCATGACGTGTTAAACTAAAGTGTCCTGTAAGGAACATCCTACGTCTTCAATTTCCAGTCAGTCGGACCATTTAAAGGGTTAAAAGTGGTCCCTTGGTGTCCCCTGTCCCGCATGGACCGGAGACGGGAGACGGTTGTCTGAGCTGAGTGACGGACCAAACCACCCATCACTGTTGGAACCCAGGAGGACCCAGTGTTGGAAAAAAAATATATTTCTGGGAGGATGTTCTCAGGACAGATGAGAAAAAACAGCAGCTTTTTGACAAGTCACATCAGCTGCATGTTCACAGAAGAAGAAAGAAAAGACTGTTGTGGAACATGGAGGAGGTTCGGTTCTGTTCTGGAGCTGCTCTGCTGCATCTGGTTCAGGTACAATGAAACCTCAAGACCATCAAGACGTTCTGGAGACAAATGTGCTGTCCAGGGTCAGAAAGCTTAGTCTTAGTCAAAGGTCATGGGTCCTCCAACAAGATAACGACCCAAAACACACTAAAACCAGCCAAGAAACACTCAGAACCAAACACTGGACTATTATGAAGTGTCCTATGAGTCCTGATCTTCATCCTGTTGATAATCTGTGGAAACATCTGGAACCTGCAGTGTGAAGAAGAAACCTTCAGACCTGAGACATCTGGAGACGTTTGTTGATAAGGACAAGAACACCATCCACAGGTGGACACGTCTCTGACTCATCGCTGGACTGAAGTGATCAAATAAAAAGGTTGGGAAACAAAATACCTACTTGAACCTTACCACAGGTAGTATTAGTCAAAAATATAAATGCATGTATATGTAAACATACTAATAATATGAAGAAACTCCATGAACCAACTACACATGACGCTGATAAGACCAACACCTTCAACGTATAGTTGAGGTGTCCATCAGACACCTGGGGTCCAGTCCCGGGGCCAGCTGTGGCTCAGTCGCCTTCGGCTTACGTCTTGGCCAATCCCAGGAGCCATCTGCTCAGGATGTTGACGATGCGAGATGTACTCGCGACTATCGAACAGTTATGACATGTTCTGTAGGACCATTACTCTTTCTGTCCTAAAATCTCCTCCAGTCCACCCCACCACCAGCTATTTCCACCTGTATTCTCGCTTCATTGTCTCTATTCCTTAATCTTCTTCATCGTAGCCAGAAATGTTTTATTGAATGTAATTTTCGGGGTGCGGTGTTACTGGGCGTGAAAGTTCAACACCGTCAACCAAACGTATGACAAAAACATCTATTTCCAGAGGAGAGTCCCCGTTCTGTCTTAACCTCGTTTACCTCGTCCGGTGCACCTTAAAGTTGTGAAGAATCCGCCAGGACTGTCTCCTGGCATCTAACAAACTGATCCACCGCGGACCAAACACCATCAGGAACCAGAGTAGAAGTGGTCATGTTTGTGTTTTCACTTTCTGGACTGAAACCACACAGGACTCGTAATAATCGTGGGTGTCGCATCAATGCGTCGGACGCCAGCTCCGTCACATCACGCCAGAGTTACGCCACATGAACACCTCCATGGTTTGTGAAGCCACTTTCCTTCATAGGTCTAACACGTGGATGCCTCGATCCGATCTGCCCAACCTCTCTGAGCCTGGTTATGTCACTGAGCCAAGGCCAACCTGACAGAACCAAACCTCCTTCAGTGTTGCTGCTGGTTCTGATCCATCAGTCCTGGACTCCAAAGGCAGACTCACCTGGGGCTGCCAACCTTCACAATGACGGTCTTCACACACTCGCGCCATACCTCCGCTTTGTCACACTGACCAAAATCGATAGTTCATCTATCTGAGCGACCCGTCGTATTGCACCAAGCAGCACTCGCCATCCCACAGTTAAACACAGTCCGATCAGCGTTTGAGGTCAGTTAGTTTGAGGTTAGTTAGTTTTTAAGTTAGTTAGTTTGAAGTCAGTTAGTTTGAAGTCAGTTAGTTTGAAGTCAGTTAGTTTGAGATTAGTTAGTTTGAAGTTAGTTAGTTTGAAGTTAGTTAGTTTGAAGTTAGTTAGTTTGAGGTCAGTTAGTTAGTTTGAGGTCAGTTAGTTTGAAGTCAGTTAGTTTGAGGTCAGTCAGTTTGAGGTCAGTCAGTTTGAGGTCAGTCAGTTTGAAGTCAGTCAGTTTGAGGTCAGTTCGTTTGAGGTTAGTTCGTTTGAAGTTAGTTCGTTTGAAGTTAGTTCGTTTGAAGTTAGTTAGTTTGAAGTTAGTTAGTTTGAAGTCAGTTAGTTTGAAGTCAGTTAGTTTGAAGTTAGTTAGTTTGAAGTTAGTTAGTTTGAAGTCAGTCAGTTTGAAGTCAGTTTGAAGTCAGTTAGTTTGAAGTCAGTTAGTTTGAGGTCAGTCAGTTTGAGGTTAGTTAGTTTGAAGTCAGTCAGTTTGAAGTCAGTCAGTTTGAGGTCAGTCAGTTTGAGGTCAGTCAGTTTGAGCTTAGTTAGTTTGAAGTCAGTTAGTTTGAGGTCAGTTAGTTTGAGGTTAGTTAGTTTGAGGTTAGTTCGTTTGAAGTTAGTTTGAAGTTAGTTAGTTTGAAGTCAGTTAGTTTGAAGTCAGTCAGTTTGAAGTTAGTTAGTTTGAAGTCAGTCAGTTTGAAGTCAGTTTGAAGTCAGTTAGTTTGAAGTCAGTTAGTTTGAGGTCAGTCAGTTTGAAGGTTTAGTTTAGTTTAAAGTCAGTCCAGTTTGAAGTCAGTCAGTTTGAGGTCAGTCAGTTTGAGCTTAGTGATAGTTGAGGTCAGTTAGTTGAGGTCAGTTAGTTTGAGGGTTAGTGTTTGACGTCAATTAGTTTGAAGTCAATTAGTTTGAGGTCAGTCAGTTTGAAGTCAGTTAGTTTGAAGTCAGTCAGTTTGAAGTCAGTCAGTTTGAAGTCAGTTAGTTTGAAGTCAGTTAGTTTGAGGTCAGTCAGTTTGAAGTCAGTCAGTTTGAAGTCAGTCAGTTTGAAGTCAGTTAGTTTGAGGTTAGTTAGTTTTTAAGTTAATTAGTTTGAGGTCAGTTAGTTTGAAGTCAGTTAGTTTGAAGTCAGTTAGTTTGAAGTCAATTAGTTTGAGGTTAGTTAGTTTTTAAGTTAGTTAGTTTGAGGTCAGTCAGTTTGAGGTCAGTCAGTTTGAAGTCAGTTAGTTTGAGGTTAGTTAGTTTTTAAGTTAGTTAGTTTGAGGTCAGTCAGTTTGAGGTCAGTCAGTTTGAGGTCAGTCAGTTTGAAGTCAGTCAGTTTGAGGGTCAGTCAGTTTGAGGTCAGTTAGTTTGAGGTCAGTTAGTTTGAAGTCAGTCAGTTTGAAGTCAGTCAGTTTGAAGTCAGTCAGTTTGAAGTCAGTCAGTTTGAAGTCAGTTAGTTTGAAGTCAGTTAGTTTGAAGTCAGTTAGTTTGAGGTTAGTTAGTTTGAAGTCAGTTAGTTTGAGGTTAGTTAGTTTGAGGTTAGTTAGTTTGAGGTTAGTTAGTTTGAAGTCAGTCAGTTTGAAGTCAGTCAGTTTGAAGTTAGTTAGTTTGAAGTTAGTTAGTTTGAGGTCAGTTAGTTTGAAGTCAGTCAGTTTGAGGTTAGTTCGTTTGAGGTTAGTTCGTTTGAAGTTAGTTCGTTTGAAGTTAGTTCGTTTGAAGTTAGTTCGTTTGAAGTCAGTTAGTTTGAAGTCAGTTAGTTTGAAGTCAGTTAGTTTTTAAGTCAGTCAGTTTGAGGTTAGTTAGTTTGAAGTCAGTCAGTTTGAAGTTAGTTAGTTTGAAGTTAGTTAGTTTGAAGTTAGTTAGTTTGAGGTTAGTTAGTTTGAGGTCAGTTAGTTAGTTTGAAGTCAGTTAGTTTGAAGTCAGTTAGTTTGAAGTCAGTTAGTTTGAGGTCAGTCAGTTTGAGGTCAGTCAGTTTGAGGTTAGTTCGTTTGAAGTTAGTTCGTTTGAAGTTAGTTCGTTTGAAGTTAGTTCGTTTGAAGTCAGTTCGTTTGAAGTCAGTTAGTTTGAAGTCAGTCAGTTTGAAGTCAGTCAGTTTGAAATCAGTCAGTTTGAAGTCAGTCAGTTTGAAATCAGTCAGTTTGAAGTCAGTCAGTTTGAGGTCAGTCAGTTTGAGGTCAGTCAGTTTGAGGTTAGTTAGTTTGAAGTCAGTTAGTTTTTAAGTCAGTCAGTTTGAGGTCAGTCAGTTTGAGCTTAGTTAGTTTGAAGTCAGTTAGTTTGAAGTCAGTCAGTTTGAGGTCAGTCAGTTTGAGGTCAGTCAGTTTGAAGTCAGTTAGTTTGAAGTCAGTTAGTTTGAAGTCAGTTAGTTTGATGTCAGTTAGTTTGATGTCAGTTAGTTTGAAGTCAGTTAGTTTGAAGTCAGTTAGTTTGAAGTCAGTTAGTTTGAAGTCAGTTAGTTTGAAGTTAGTTAGCTTGAGGCTAGTTAGTTTGAGGCTAGTTAGTTTGAAGTCAGTTAGTTTGAGGTCAGTTAGCTTGAGGTTAGTTAGTTTGAGGTCAGTTAGTTTGAAGTTAGTTAGTTTGAAGTTAGTTAGTTTGAAGTTAGTTAGTTTGAGGTCAGTTAGTTAGGACTTTTATTTGAAAAGCATAATCAAGAAGAAAGAAGGCTTTACAACAAACTCCAATGGTCTTGCAAGAGTGGATTTATGTCAGTTCAGACACTTCAGATCAAATGCTGCTGTCTGGGATTTGGCCTGGTTGCTAGTTTACTTTGAAAAAAAACGGCAGACTTGAATGATATATGGCGAGTTGGTTTCAGGGAGGAAACTCTTTTCCAGGAGTAAAAAGTTTAATTGTAAAAGTTAAAGAAACAACAGTACAAACGTGGCCCCATTTCTAGCAGTCGTCTCCACGGATCAGTGCTGTTCAAACACGTGCACGTGTGGGCTGAAGGAGGTGTCCATTCTTATGCAGTTAGGAAGTCTTTTGAGTTGACGGAAAACAATCTGAGAACTTGCATAAAAAAGAAATCACATACAAGTAGACGAGTACAAGACAACTGAGTCACCTGCAGAAGAAGTCTGGATGAGACGAGGCAGAAGATGCAGACGCGTGAAAGACTGAAGCCAGTCATCCATCATTTACTTGCATGTCGGTCTTTTATATCATTTCATTTTGTTTCTTTGTGCAACTGTAACTCAACCTTTAAACAACATCCAGCAGACATTAAAAACAATAAATCCTGTTAAATAACCTGTGATAGAATTAAGGCCTCAGTCGCTGTGTTGTGTCAACGGTATAGAGCATCGCTAGAGGCGACAGTCACCAAGCATGAACCTGAGAGGTCGTGAAAACTCGTGAAACTGGGGCAGCAGACTGATAAAGAGGGTTAAGATCTCCGGCTTGGGTCACCAAAGGACCGCGGGACCGTCATGCCCAGTGCTGGAGTGGAGCTGCGTGCCGATAACAGTTCTCTACTCGCTCCAGCAGCTTCAAGAGGGACGAGGGGTTGTACGGGAAGAGCTTCTTCATCTGCAGCCTCGTCAAAAGCTCTCGAAGCTCTGACAAACAGAGGACCGCTCTGTCTAACGCATCACACGTCTCCTGCCTGGACACAGCTGCAACAGGTTCGTGCGTCGACGTCGATGGCAGTGGCGAACTTTCTGGTGTTCTTTCCCGTGTGGAATTGGCATCAGCCAGCGATGCTGGCGGTGATGAGGGTTCTGGTCTGATGGGTGGGAGCGCTCCCTCAGCCTCCTGCTTCACATCCAAGGATGATTCCGGCTCGGAGTCCTCAGACTGATCAGAACTATCGTACGCTACAAGACGGAGCCCTGCAGGCCACCCGGAGCCTCCCACTAGTGGCTCGCAGCGCACAGACTGTCCGCTGGAGCCCAGCGAAACGGCGTCCGGCTCATCGGTATGTGAAGGTACACGGGAGGCTGGGATGGACTGCTGCAGGCGGGGGGAACCGACCGCAGAGCCTCCACATGCTGCAGTGAAGCCCTGCCAGTCTTCTTTCAGGTACTTGAGGTAATGCACCAGGTACTCCAGGAAGCAGGTCTCGGAGGAGATGAGGAAATCCAGGAGGATGCTGTGGTCAAAGGAGACGCTCTGAAGCAGAAGCAGGAAGTGGCAGTGAGGGCTGCAGCCTGATGCACAAGCTGCCTCCAACACACCGGGAGAATCCGGGTCTGAGCGGCGTCTGCAGGAGGAGAAGAGCAGGTGTGAACAGATGACGGCTGCCCCTCTGCTGCGGTGCAACAGCCGACCTCCCAGTGAGCCCCGCCCCTCAAACACAGATGAGCCAATGGCTGTTGAGTATCAGACACCTGAAAGATCTGGAAGATCTGGAAGATCCTGAGGTGCCGCCGTGAGGTCACTCCGTGTCTGCGTCTGTAACACGCCCATACGAGCCTTCGCCAACGGCCAAACCAAATATGCCAGGGCGAAGACTAGTCCACGCGTCCTTGTGGAACGTCTGCAGTTCCGTTTCTGGGACGCTGCGCGATCCGCTCATTTGTCTGAGGATGCAGCGGCGAGCATCACGAGTTCAGCTCAGATTACAGAGCGACCAGACCACACGCGCCACCTCAGGTCTGGTGTCTAGTCTGGGCAGCTGGCAGCGTCGTACCCTCGTGTCTTCAGATCTGGTGTCTGACAGCAGACGCTACGTTTCAATTCAGACCTCCCAACTGCTGTGTAGGAGGGGAAGAGCTTACTGATCTTCTGTTTGTGGCGTTTGTGGCGACAATTATTGACGCAGATGAAGACAATGTTGGATATAGATCTTTTGCAATCTGTAGTGGGCTTCTACTAGTACAGGAGTAGTAGTGATGAATGAATTCACACATGTGAGGTGTTGTTGGACCTGAGTCTGAGAAAGATGGAGAGAGATGTTCGGGCCGCATCCATCAGGTCATCATCCTGATCTGCAAACAGTAAGCTGATCCAGGAGCAGCGGTGCGTTACGTTGGTCAGAACGGGGCTGCGCTGCCTCAGGAACTCCCACAAACACTGCAGATATCTCCAGGCTGCTTCTGATGAGAGAAAACAGTGCAGGAACTTAACTCATGTGTGACAAACCACAAGCATCTTCTGCAGCGGTCCTGGGAGGTCCCTCGGTCCGCTGCAGAAGTAAACAGCATATTAATCAGGTTTGTAAAACTGTGTTTTTCCACCTCCGTAATATCGCAAAGATCAGGAGCATCCTCTCCCAGAGTGATGCTGGAAAACTAATTCATGCATTCGTATCTTCTAGACTAGATTACTGTAACGTGTTGTTGGCTGGATGTCCAAGTAATTCTCTGAAGATCCTCCAGATGATCCAAAATGCAGCAGCGCGAGTGCTGACAGGAACCAACAAGAGACCACGTCTCTCCAGTTTTAGCTTCCCTCCATCGTCTCCCCGGAAAACTCAGAATCCAATTTAAAATTTTATTACTTGCATATAAAAATGGCCTAGCGCCACGATATTTGCAAGACCTGATAGAACTACATGTTCCTAATAGAGTTCTCCGTTCTCAGAGTGCAGGTTTACTCGTAGTTCCTAGAAGATCCAAATGTAGATCTGGAGGACGGGTCTTCTGCTACCAGGAACCATCACTCTGGAACCAACTTCCAGTTTGGGTTAAGGAGGCTGACACCACCTCCACCTTTAAAACTAAACTTAAAACATTTCTGTTTAATAAAGCATATAGTTAGTGTACATTTAGTACCTTAGTGTGTCAGGACCAGTAGTCAAAGCTGCAGCTGCAGGACCAGACTGGAGCAGCTGGTCTTCAACACAGCTTCATCTGGATCTGCTGCTGTAGACCTGCTGCAGGGGGACACCAACATGATCCACTGACCTGCAGTCCCACCTCTGACCACCTCAGAGTCTGCTGTCTACACCTGTTTAGATAGTGGTCTCTGTAGTCCACCAACTAACCAGGTACCAGTCTGATGGACAGAAAACTCTCAGTTCTCCAGGTAACAGATGATTATACTGATGGATCTGGTCTTTGGTTCCTTTGATGGTGTGTTGTTGTCTCTCCTCTCTACTTCCTGCTCTACCTGCTGGTCTTCAGCAGGAGGTCCCCCTTATGATCCAGGTTTCTTCCCCCTTATGATCCAGGTCCTGGTCCAGGTTTCTTCCCCCTCATGATCCAGGTCCTGGTCCAGGTTTCTTCCCCCTCATGATCCAGGTCCTGGTCCAGGTTTCTTCCCCCTCATGATCCAGGTCCTGGTCCAGGTTTCTTCCCCCTCATGATCCAGGTCCTGGTCCAGGTTTCTTCCCCCTCATGATCCAGGTCCTGGTCCAGGTTTCTTCCCTCCTAAAGGGGAGTTTTTAACCTGCTGGTGTTTATGTAATAATTAATCTGGTTCATGTTCTGGTCTCTGGAGAGATCCTGGAGACGACTTGTGTTGTAATAAACGCTTTATAAATAAAACTGGATTTACTTTGTTATAAATCAGTCATCGTGACATTAAACACAATTTGAAGCTCAACCTTTCATTTAATTTTTTTTTTTTACTTCGCATGAAACTCTGAAAAGGTACCTTGGCTAAAATATGTGAAAGACTCCATTAGTTTCTTTATCCGCATGATGTCAGTATCTCAACACAGCAGTCGTGGCCGGCGGCGCTGACCTGTGCGGCGCTGATTTCAGTGAGAAAATACACTTCACCAGGAAGACCTGACCAAGATGATTCAAGTGCAGCTCTGTGGCATCATTGAAACATTGAAAAAGCTGGTTAAAACCTTAAGATGAGAACAAAAGGCTTACGTGGATGGAAAAGAAGAGTTAAAAAACCCAGAGCAGCTGCAAATGTAACCTGCTAGAAGTTTAAACGTAACTTTCTTAATCACATTTTTCTTCAAAGGTTTTGGTGCTAAACACATACTGAAATTTAAAAGTTTTTTTGCTTACGATCAACATCTATCTATATCTATATACATGTACTGATCCTCACCTTCTGTCTGGACGTGAAGCTCAATGGACTTGAGGAGCAGGAGGCTGACCGCTCTCAGCATCACGTCGTCCGCTCTCCAACCCACATCTCCCCGCGGCTCTCGGGACCCTCCAAAGAAAGCAGCAGCCCCTACTGGAACCCTCTGCAACCAGCTATGATCCACTGCTGTTAATACACACCGCGCCGGCTCACTCATGTCCAAATCCAGTCTGGATGGCGCCCGTTCCAGAGACCAGTCCTCTCCAGCCCTCTGACACAGAGCCCTCTTAAGAAGCAGCAGCGTCCGCTTTTTCACGAAGTACGTGGACGAGCAGCTGACAGCTGTTAGGAGGGCTGACCAGTGTTTTTGGCTTATTGTGTGACTTGTCAGGCCGGTTTCCCCGCCACACATCAAACTGGATGCAGTCAGAACCTCCAGCAGGTCCAGCAGGAGGCAGAATGTGGTCCCCCAGCACCGTTTCCAACGCCGCATCAGCTCCTCTGTGTTTTCAGGGAGGAACCGTTCAAATAAAGTTCTTACACTGCAGTCAAATGCTGCCAAAAGTCTCCCAAGGAATTCTGACGGATGAGAATAAATGCTTTCAAAAAGAGAACTGTAACAAAGTGATGCAACAAGTAAGAAAATCTTGGCTGCCTGTTGAACCCCACAAACCCACTGAGCAGGATTTACCTTGATGACCCCCTTTCAGAAGCTTTTTGAAGATGGCGGTCACCGTCCACAGACAGGCATCCAGCTCAGCAGCAGGAGGTGAGGCGTGAAACGCCTGCACACACCGCTGCTGCCAGGCGGGGCTGAGCTTCCCCTGAGAAAAGGCGGGAAACGCAAAACACAAGGGCCACGCCGCGTTAAAACAGACCGAACCTCAACACAGGATTCTGTCGTCATTAACGACCAACTGAAAAAGACATGTTTATACATGCTATATACAAAACAAGCCCAACGTGTACGTCAGCTGGTTGCAGATGTACGTTACGTAAACATACGCTGTGATTTACGTAAACATACGCTGTGATTTACGTAAACATACGCTGTGATTTACGTAAACATACGCTGTGATTTACGTAAACATACGCTGTGATTTACGTAAACATACCCTGTGATTTACGTAAACATACCCTGTGATTTACGTAAACATACCCTGTGATTTACGTAAACATACCCTGTACATTACGTAAACATACCCCTTGATTTACGTAAACATACGCTGTGATTTACGTAAACATACCCTGTACGTTACGTAAACATACCCTGTGATTTACGTAAACATACGCTGTGATTTACGTAAACATACCCTGTACGTTACATTTATATACCGCTCTGGGATGTGTCTAGTTCTAATGTGTAGTCCAGGCAGCTCAGTGTGTGAGCGCGAGTGAGCAAGTGAATGAAAGAGATGTGTGCGTGGCTGAGGCACGTGACGGCGTCACGATCGTTTTAGGAGAGAGAAAGCGTGTGTGTGTGGACGTACGAGAAGTGAAGAAGGTCGACGGGACCGGAGCAGGTAGAGAGCGACAGCGTGTTGCTTATAACTGTGTGGTCGGAGAACAAATGCCCCTCTCTCTTCAGCACAAAAACAGCCTGTTATTCGTGTGCCATCACCTTAAAAACTGAGGAGTTAATCTAGGGAGTTAGCTCCGAAGGCGAAGCTGCCTCTGGCCTCGGAGAAGTCGGATCGCCCCTGTATTCCCTGACTACGGTTAGGAAACCAAAGCATGAAAGCAAAGCTCAAGCAAACACACCCTGTATGTTTACATATGCGTATGTTAAAGTCGATACAAACATCCTCTCAAAATAAAACAAATTTTGCTAAACTGAGTTAAAAAATGTGTTTAAAATCCTCGCTGACATGGCTCTGCGCAGATTAACCAGTTCACCCGACTGTAAATGACAGTGTTGAGCAGCAGAGAAGCCACAGTCAGAGCACCTCTGCAGGAGGGTTCTGCAGGAGGGTTCTGCAGGAGGGTTCTGCAGCCCTCAGTACTCACACACTTGACGAGGTCGAAGAAAACACACTCTGACGCGGTCTTTGCAGCCAGGTGGGAGATGATCGGATCCTCGGCTTGGAACAGAGCCACCTGCAGAACAGTTGGCGGTTAAGACTCGGCGCAGAAGTGAGCGCGTGAGTTTTCTCTGGGTGTTTTCTGTTACCAGCGGGGACATGAGGTCCATGTCTTCCAGGAGCAGCCTCAGCGTCTCTGTCCAGCTGAGGAGCGCGTCCGCGGACACTCTGTGAGACAGGAGACCGCAGCTGATGTTTTTCACCAGACTCAGACTGAGACACGTCAGCTCCCAGGTGTCCCCGAGCGGCACCTGTCCACTCACGCAGGAAAACACCGCAGAGGCAACGTGAACGCTGCTCTGCGTGGGGACGGACCCGTCCTTAAAACACGCATACGCGCGTGCCAGCTGGTCCCTGCGGGCCGCCGTCTGCTCCATGTGTGCTGCGCGTGGACCCGAGCAGATTCACGCCTTCAACCCGCAGCAGACACGCACGTACGAGACCGCGACGGCTGGACGTCTTCCTCGGGGCCTGACGGTAAACGCGCGTTGCAAGTTGCACTAGCGACATCTTGTGGCTAGCGAGCAGCTCTCCGCCTCCTTCCTTTATTTTATTTATTTATTTCTTTTACGGCGAGCAAAGCGGATTTATTACCGCCACCGCCTGGACTGGAGTGTGGGACAGGCTTTAAGTATAAATATAAGTATAAATACTGCTTTATACGGACTGGTGCCTTTCAGAATGACGGACCAAGCATGTGAAAAAGTATTTCACATGACTTCATATTCCTTTATTAATCTATGCACATGTTTAACCTTTTATGTAATTTCTTCACACTTTCATTGACATTACATTTACTTATTTGCTATTTATTTGTTTATTTGCACATATATGTTCATATTTTACATAAACATGTCCACCTAATGCATAAATAAATAAAAGTGCTGCATACTTGATTCATCCCAGTGACTAGTGAGATGATGTACACAATCAACACTATAGACCAGGGGTGGGCAAACTTTTTGGCTTTGGGGCCACATTGACTTATAAAATTTGACAGACGGGCCAGGTGTTACGGCGGAGGAAGCAGGTGGAACCCAAGAGCAGACATGTGGTAAGGCTGGAGAAGTTATATTTTATTGGATCCAAGTGAATTGTGGAGCGTGGTGATGTAGGAGCAGGCAGGCAGGCAAGATGACAGAGCAGGCAGGCAGGCAGGCAGGCAGGCAGGATGACTGGAGGAAAGAGGAGACAAAGATTACTAACAGGCATGGACGGAACCAAACTGGTAGGGAGCAGGAGCCGGATAGGAATACCACAGGCAGTATAACGATCTGGCGCTGGCCCATGGTCTGACGCTGCTTTAAAGCTGTGGTGGTGACGGACAACAGGTGGCGATGATCAGGAGCAGGTGTGATGCTTGATGAGGGAGTGGGACACGCCTCCAGAGCACAACACCAGGTCAGTACAAGATACAATACATATAAAAAAAACTGCATTTGTTAACAGTACATATCCAACATAAACAGGAAAAAGTATTGAAGTATTAACATACCTTTTAATGAGAACAGTGTTGTTGATCACCGATTTTAGCCAGTGCATCGAAGTCTGGTGGTAATTCTGTTGTGGCAGTTCTCAGAACAGATCTGAGGTGTTCATCACTCATCTGGGATCTGTGGGGTGCTTTGTTGGTGTTCATCACACTAAAAGTCTGTTCACACACATATGTAGAGCCAAACAACACCAGCATCCTCTGTGGCATCTTCTGGATGTTTGGAAATTTGGCTGCACTTAATGAAGCATAAAACTCATCCAGTTTCAGGGAGGTGAACTTGTCCTTCAACACCATGTCACATTGGAGATCAATCAGTTCCAACTGCAACTCCGGTGGCACCGTTTCCGGGTCGTGTGAGAAGGGACATGACACCAGCTGAAGTGCCCTGTCAATTTTTCCAAAATCACAAAACCGACGGCAGAATTCCTCATGCAGGTCATCCAGTGATTTCCCATATTTTTTCACATGCTGTGGGGCCTCTTTTAATGTAGCCAGTGTGGGGAAATGAGCAAATGACTTGTCTGACATTTGCTTCGAAAATAAAACCAGCTTGGTTTTGAAGGCTCTGACGTTTGGTTGCATTTCATGAACAAACTGGTTTTTCACTTGTAGCTTCACATTCAGCTCGTTCATGTGTGTCAGTATGTCCACAGTAAAAGCTAAATCACAAAGCCAATCTGTGTCATTCAGCTCAGGAAAATTGTCAGTATTCTCAAGTAGCTCCAAAAATGCAATAATCTCCTGTTTGAGCTCCCACACACGTTGGCATACTTTTCCCAAACTTAACCAGCGGACATTAGAATGGTAAAGTAAGTCCGTGTGATCAGCATCAGTTTCTTCAAGAAAATGAATAAACTGACGATGGTGAAGTCCCCTTGCTCGAATAAAGTTAACGAGTTTCACAACGGGCTTCACTACGTGGTCAAGGTGCAACACGGATTTACACAGTGCTTCTTGGTGAATTATGCAGTGTAGGAAAATTACCTCCTGCTCAGGGTTGTCCTCTTTCACCCTGTCCTGAATTCTCTTGAGCATCCCAACGTTTTTTCCCGTCAGATTTGGTGATCCATCTGTGGTAACGTTGGCGAGCGTACTCCAAGGTAACTTGTGTTTCTGTATGACCGCTGCCACGCTGTTAAATAAATCCTCCCCACGTGTTTTCCTGTCAGGGATTCCATTGCTAAAAACTCCTCCGTTATCTCGAAATTCTCATTAATCCCTCTGATAAAAATTAAAAGCTGAGCGGTGTCCTTTATATCATTGCTTTCGTCCAGTGCCAAAGAATATAATGTAAATGACTCCGCTTTTTTGTCTAGCTTGCTAGTTAAGTGTTCGTCAATTACTTCAATACGGCGAGTCACTGTCCTGCGTGATAAGGTAACTTTTTCAAATTTGTTCTTGCTTTCAGGACATAAAATACTTGCTGTCTCTACCATACACTCTTTAAGAAACTCCCCTTCGGAGAAAGGCTTGCTGGCCTTTGCTAGTTTGAATGCCAGTAAATAACTTGCCTTCGTGCTTGCTTCTTGGATGGAAGTTGCTCGAATGAAGGTGTTTTGCTGAGCCTGCAAGCCAGCTACCAACCTGTCGGCGGTAGCTGCACGTTCTTGTGGTGAAAGGTTGCTAGCGTAATTAGCATGCTTGGTGGAAAAGTGACGGCTGATGTTGTATTCTTTTAAAACCGCAACGGTTTCTTTGCAAATAAGACATACAGCCTTGGACCGGACTTCAGTAAAAAAGTATTTAGGCGTCCATTCTTTCTTAAACACCCGGCACTCACTGTCAACTTTTCATTTCTTCGACATTGCTGCAGATGGGTTCTGATCTCAAAATGAAATGAATGCAATAAATGCAATAATTCACATCAAACCATAATTCTGTACCAATCTTTGGCGGGCCGGATTAAAAAGACAAACGGGCCGGATGTGGCCCGCGGGCCGTAGTTTGCCCACCCCTGCTATAGACCATCAGAAGTAACGCTCCATGGTGAAGAACGCTTGGACGCTGGATCAAGGCTACAAGGACCTGGACATTCAAAGTCTTCTCCCAATGTCAGAGAACAGACCTGCCACGGTTGAGGCTGAGGAGAGTGGAAAAGCATTTGGGAGGGAGGGGGGTCAAATAGGTATAGACAGTACATGACATGTGCTGTATGTATCATCTGTACATACTAGACACACATGAACACGTTCAAATATAAGTGCATGAAAGTTGTACTGTTCAACTGGAGCTGACCACAACCTATCATGGCAGATGATCCCTCAGGCTGGTCCACGCTGGCAAAATCCTGTCATACAATAGGAGGTTAGAGTGGAAGGTTGCGGAAACGATGCTTTTATTTTGAAGCGCTGACAGGCGACGCTGGATTGTTTTTCCTGTTCAGATCCTGTTTTATCTTTGATAGATATTCTGTAGTTGGAACCGATTATTTGACACGAAAATGGGCCCCAAAACGACTTACAGTGGTTCCGAGGAAAGTTTTCAGAAACAATAAACGCTGCTATCTTATGTCCGAAGTGAGCTGAAGGCGACAGAAAGATGCAACTTTGACAAGTCCGGGCGGCTCTGAAGCTGATTGGCTACACGTCTGTGCAGCGGCTCTCCAGTAAGTCTTTGTTTTACCGTCTCGGAGAGCCTCTTTCGTCTGTGAATTCACTGCAACTTTTCGTATTGACGCTCTGGGAAGTGTGTGGACGTGTATTTGCTCCTCACCCTCCGCAGCAGGAGGACGTGAAAAAGCACAAACCCAGCGAGCTAACGCTAGTGAGGAGTTAGCAGCGGCTAGCCGCGGTCCGCTAACAGCTTCAGTCCAATAAAACCGAAACCGGCCGAGCTTTTCACACGAGCCGCGCGTCCGTCACAGGTTCCCCTGTGGCGACGCGACGTGTGGCCGCTCCGGCCGTCTGTGGTGGCCGGTGCCGGCTGGTCTGGTCGGAGCTGCTGCTCTTTTGTTTATCTGTCAGTCGGATTCATGAACCAAGTTGGTGACGGAGGTTTGAGAGGCGTGAAACCGGCACGAGCCGAATCAGGACGCCGGCAGCCTGGTGCTTAAGCAGGACCAGGACGACACGACCCCCGACGGGACGACACGACCCCCGACGGGACGACAAGACCCCCAGACAGGACGAGAAACAAGATGACAAGACGACCGACAAGACCCCCGACAGGACGACCGACACGACCCCCGACAGGACGACAAACAAGAAGACAAAAAACCCCGACAGGACGAAACAACCCCCGACAGGACGGACGACCCCCGACAGGACGACACGACCCCCGACAGGACGACACGACCCCCGACAGGACGACACGACCCCCGGCAGGACGACAAGACGACAGCACAACAAACGGGACGACGCGACCCCCGGCAGGACGACAACACCCCCGGCAGGACGACAAGACCACCGACAGCACAACAAACAAGACGACAAGACCACCGACAGGACGACAAACGGGACGACAAACGGGACGACAAACGGGACGACAAACGGGACGACAAACGGGACGACGCGACCACCGACGGGACGACAAACGGGACGACAAACGGGACGACCGACAGGACGACAAGACCCCCGACAGGACGACAAGACCCCCGACAGGACGACAAGACCCCCGACAGCACAACAAACAAGACGACAAGACCCCCGGCAGGACGACAACACCCCCGGCAGGACGACAAGACCACCGACAGCACAACAAACAAGACGACAAGACCACCGACAGGACGACAAACGGGACGACAAACGGGACGACAAACGGGACGACAAACGGGACGACGCGACCAACGACGGGACGACAAACAAGCCAAGACAACAAACAAGACGACAAGACAAGACAACAAACAAGACAGACAAGACAAGACAAACAAGACGACAGGACAACAAACAAGCCAAGACAAACAAGATGACAAGACAAACAAGATGACAAGACAAACAAGCCAAGACAACAAACAAGACGACAAGACAAGACAACAAGCAAGATGACAAGACAACAAACAAGGCACAGGACGACAAACAAGCCAAGACAACAAACAAGGCAACAACACAAACAGGACGACAAACAGGACAACAAACAAGACGACAAGACGACAAGCAAGACGACAAGGCGACAAACAGGACGACAAACAAGGCGACAAGACAACAAGCAAGACGACAAGACAACAAAAAAGGCAACAAACAGGACGACAAACAGGACGACAGGACGACAAACAGGACGACAAGACGACAAACAAGACGACAGGACAACAAGACGACAAACAAGACGACAGGACGACAAGACGACAAACAAGACGACAGGACGACAAGACGACAAACAAGGCGACAGGACGACAAGACGACAAACAAGGCGACAGACAGGACGACAAACAGGACGACAAACAAGACGACAGGACGACAAACAAGACGACAAACAAGACGACAGGACGACAAACAAGGCGACAAACAGGACGACAAACAAGACGACAGGACGACAAACAAGGCGACAAACAGGACGACAAGACGACAAGCAAGACGATGACAAGCAAGACTACAGGACGACAAACAGGGCGACAAACAGGGCGACAAACAGGGCGACAAACAGGGCGACAAACAGGGCGACAAGAGGACAAACAAGGCGACAAGAGGACAAACAAGGGGACAAGACGACAAACAGGACAACAAGGCGACAAACAGGACGACAAGCAAGACGACAAGACGACAAGGCGACAAACAGGACGACAAGCAAGACGACAAGACGACAAGGCGACAAGCAAGACGACAAGGCGACAAGCAAGACGACAAGCAAGACGACAGGACGACAAACAGGACGACAAGCAAGACGACAAGGCGACAAGCAAGACGACAAGGCGACAAGCAAGACGACAAGGCGACAAGCAAGACGACAAGACGACAAGCAAGACGACAAGACGACAAGCAAGACGACAGGACGACAAACAGGACGACAAACAAGACGACAGGACGACAAACAAGACGACAGGACGACAAACAGGACGACAAGTCGACAAGCAAGACGACAAACAAGGCGACAAACAAGGCGACAAGGCGACAAACAGGACGACAAACAGGACGACAAGGCAACAAACAGGACGACAAGGCGACAAACAGGACGACAAGGCGACAAGCAAGACGACAAGCAAGACGACAAGGCGACAAGCAAGACGACAAGACGACATACAAGACGACAAGACGACAAGCAAGACGACAAACAAGGCGACAAGACGACAAACAAGGCGACAAACAGGACGACAAACAAGACGAGAAAACAAGGCACAGGACGACAAACAAGGCGACAAACAGGACGACAAACAAGATGACAAATAGGACAACAAACAAGACGAGAAAACAAGGCACAGGACGACAAACAAGCCAAGACAACAAACAATGCGACAAACAAGGCGACAAACAGGACAACAAGCAAGACGACAAGCAGGACGACAAGGCAACAAGCAAGGCGACAAACAGGACGACAAGCAAGACAACAAGCAAGGCGACAAGCAAGACTACAAACAAGACGACAGGACGACAAACAAGACGACAGGACGACAAACAAGACGACAAACAGGACGACAAACGGGACGACAAACAGGACGACAAACGGGACGACAAACAAGACGGACGACAAACGGGACGACAAACAAGACGGACGACAAACGGGACGACAAACGGGACGACAAACAAGACGGACGACAGACGGGACGACAAACAAGACGACGGGACGACAAACAAGACGACGGGAGGACAAACAAGACGACGGGACGACAAACAAGACGACAAACAAGACGACAAACAAGACGACGGGACAACAAGCAAGGCGACAAACAAGACGACGGGACAACAAGCAAGACGACAAACAGGACAACAAGCAAGACGACAGACAAGACGACGGGACAACAAGCAAGATGACAAACAGGACAACAAGCAAGACGACAGACAAGACAACAAGCAAGACGACAGACAAGACAACAAGCAAGGCGACAAACAAGACGACAAACAAGACTACAGGACGACAAACAAGACTACAAGACGACAAGACAACAAGCAAGACGACAAGGCAACAAACAAGGCGACAAACAAGTCGACAGGATGACAAACAAGGCGACAAACAGGACGACAGGACGACAAACATGGTGACAAACAAGTCGACAAACAGGACAACAAACAAGACGACAAGCAAGGCGACAAGGCGACAAACAAGACGATAAACAAGGCGACAAACAAGGCGACAAGACGACAAACAAGGCGACAAGACGACAAACAAGGCGACAAGACAACAAACAAGGCGACAAGACAACAAACAAGGCGACAAACAGGACAACAAGCAAGACGACAAGACAACAAACAAGGCGACAAACAGGACAACAAGCAAGACGACAAGACGACAAACAAGGCGACACACAAGGCGACAAACAAGACGACAAACAGGACGACAAACAGGGCGACAAGGCGACAAACAAGGCGACAAACAAGGCGACAAGACGACAAACAAGGCGACAAGACGACAAACAGGACAACAAGGCGACAAACAGGACGACAAACAGGACGACAAACAGGACGACAAGGCGACAAACAAGGCGACAAGACGACAAACAAGGCGACAAACAAGGGGACAAGACGACAAACAAGGCGACAAACAAGGGGACAAGACGACAAACAAGGCGACAAACAAGGGGACAAGACAACAAACAAGGCGACAAACAGGACGACAAACAGGACGACAAACAAGACGACAAGTCAACAAACAAGACGACAAACAAGGCGACAAGACAACAAGCAAGACGACAAACAGGACAACAAGACAACAAGCAAGACGACAAGACAACAAACAAGACGACAGGATGACCGACAAGACAACAAGCAAGATGACAAACAGGACGACAAGACAACAAACAGGACGACAAGACGACAAACAGGACGACAAGGCGACAAACAAGGTGACAAGACGACAAACAAGTTGACAAACAAGGGGACAAGACGACAAACAAGGGGACAAGACGACAAACAAGGGGACAAGACGACAAACAAGGCGACAAACAGGACGACAAACAAGACGACAAACAAGGCGACAAGACAACAAGCAAGACGACAAACAGGACAACAAGACAACAAGCAAGACGACAAGACAACAAACAAGACGACAGGATGACCGACAAGACAACAAGCAAGATGACAAGACAACAAACAGGACGACAAGACAACAAACAGGACGACAAGACAACAAACAAGACGACAGGATGATCGACAAGACAACAAGCAGGACGACAAGCAGGACGACAAGCAGGACGACAAACAAGACGACAAGCAAGACGACAAACAGGACGACAAACAGGACGACAAGCAAGACGACAAGCAAGACGACAAGCAAGACGACAAGCAAGACGACAAACAGGACGACAAGCAAGACGACAAACAGGACGACAAGCAAGACGACAAACAGGACGACAAGCAAGACGACAAACAGGACGACAAGCAAGACGACAAACAGGACGACAAGCAAGACGACAAACAGGACGACAAGACAACAAACAGGACAACAAGACGACAAACAGGACAACAAGACGACAAACAAGACAACAAGCAAGACGACAAACAGGACAACAAACAAGACGACAAGACAACAAGCAAGACGACAAGGCAAGACGACAAGACAACAAACAGGACAACAAACAAGGCGACAAACAGGACAACAAGCAAGACGACAAGACGACAAACAAGACGACAAACAAGCTAACAAACAGGACGACAGGACAACAAACATGGTGACAGGACAAAAAACAAGACGACCAACAAGATGACAATCAGGACAACAAACAAGACGACAAGACAACAAGCAAGGCGACAAACAAGACGACAAGACAACAAACAAGACGACAAACAGGACGACAAGACAACAAACAAGACGACAGGACAACAAACATGGTTACAGGACAACAAACATGGTGACAGGACAACAAACATGGTGACAGGACAAACAAGACGTCAAACAAGACTACAAACAAGACCACCAACAAGATGACAATCAGGACAACAAAAACGACAACAAGACAACAAACAAGACGACAAACAAGTTGCCTGAAGCTTGGTGTTTAAGCAGAAACAACAAACAAGACAACGGCAGTTTTAAATCTCATCTGCGTTTGTGCGTAATTGGGAAGTTTTAGTTTTTTAATTTTATAATTTGATAGTTTGAAAATGTAAAACTTTGAATTTGACACCTCAAACGTTTAACACAATACATTTTTGGTATTTATTCAAAAAGCGCTCTCTGTCCTGGTTATTTTAATATTTTAAGAAATGATGTTCTCTCTGTCTTAATGATTTTGCAGCAGTAAATCTGCAGGCGCAGCTGCGATATGACTAAAAGAAGCCCATCTCTTCAGCTGGTCAAAAGGTACATTTGCTTTCTTACATTCATACCTGTGTTAAAAATATTTAAACAACGAAATAGCAGTTAATTACAAGACTGCAGCAAATATAGAAAATGTTTGAAATGGAGGAGCGAGATTTCCTGGCAGGGTTAGAAATGGGGGTTCCAAGGTTAAAGCCTTTCATTTTTGTGCAGGTGAAATGGTTTCCTGCTGATAAACGTTTTTAACAAAACATTCCCAAAAGTGTTCAGACTTTTGAATTCTTCTGCAGTTTTGAATTATGTAAATGCTATTTTTTTCTCAGCGATGGACAACAGGCCAGCATTTGTGCTAAGAAACCTGTACAGCTCTAACTGACTGTGCACAAGAGTGTATTGTTATTTAAGCTTAGTGTTATTGTTGTTATTGAGAGAGTAGTACCAAAATACACTAAATGGCCAAAAGTATTAGCTCACCTGCCTTGATTCGGATATGAACAGTGACATCCCATTCAGGACTGTGCAGGCCAGTCAGGTTCATCCACACCAGACTCTTCATCATCAGGTCTTCATGGACCTGCTTTGTGCACTGGTGCACAGTCATGTTGAAGAGGAAGGACCAGCTCCAAACTATTCCCACAAAGCTGGGAGTTGGAATTTCTTGGTCTGCTGAAGCATTCAGAGTTCCTTTCACTGGAACTAAGGGTCCAAGTCCAGCTCCTGAAGAACAACAGCACACCATAATCCCCCCCTCCACCAAACTTTACACTTGGAACAATGCAGTCAGACAAGTACCGTTGTCCTGGCAACCGCCAAGAGACTGGTCCATCAGATCACCAGATGGAGAAGCTCCATTCATCACTCCAGAGAAGGTCTCCACTGCTCCAGAGTCCAGTGGCGGCGTGTTTTACACCACTGGATCTGACTCTTTGCACTTGGTGATGTTTGTCTTGGATGCAGCTGCTCGGACATGGAAACCCATCCATGAAGCTCTCTGAGCACTGTTCTGGAGCTGATCTGAAGGCCACATGAAGTTTGGAGGTCTGTAGTGATCGAATCTGCAGAAAGTTGGAGACCCCTTGGCATGATGCTCCTCAACATCCGCTGACCCGCTCCGTCAGTTTACGTGTCCTACCAGTTAGTGGTGAGTTGCTGTCGTTCCCAAACTCTTCCATGTTCTGATAATACAGCTGACAGTTGACTGGAATATTCAGGAGCCAGGAAACTTCAGGACTGGATTTGTTTCCAGGTGACATCCTGTCACAGATCCAGCTGGACTTCACTGAGCTCCTGAGAGCGACACGTTCTTTCACAGATAGTTGTAGAAACAGTCTGCATGTCCAGGTGCTTGATTTTATACACCTGTGGTCATGGAAGTGACTGGAACACCTGATTCCCATTATTTGGATGGATGAGTGAATACTTTTGTCAATATAGTGTATTTCAGGATTGATGGGCACAATTGTTCTTGATACCATTCTAACAGTTGTCATCCTAATTCAGGACATAATGAATAAATAATCTGGTCCTTATCAGTTCTTGAAGTTTGGTAAATGCAACCTCAGATGAACAGCAACTCAAAACATGTCAAATAAGTAACATCCTGTGGGAGGGGGTGAAGTGGCTGACTCCACCCCCTAAAACCAGCTGCTATGAGAAGAGCAGCTGTTTGAAAGATGATCTACGGTACTTTGTGGTATTTGACTATAGAATGTCACAGAAATGAAATTAGGACCTCTGGATATTTTGTAAAGTTTTGAATTTGCTGAAGCATTTTGTAAAAAAAAAAAAAAAAAAAAAAAAAATCAGGTTTGTTAAAGCAGAGAAACATCTAAAACATGCAGGACAGCAGACCTCAAGGACCGGAGCTGAAGACCCCTGCTCTATAGCATTCAGGTCTGTAATAAAACAATGCCAAGGAGGAAAGACGTCAGCTATGATATTAAGGAAGCAGTTGTCTAAAATCAGTCTGAGAAGGGTTATGAGACCATTACCAAGCATTTAGAGACCATCATTAGGTGAGAAAGATTATTCACATAATTCCAGACATCTTATCAGAGGAATTATGGGAGAAAAATACATTTACAAATTTTACAGGCCTCAGTGAACATGTTAAATGTTGGCTTTATGATGGTGCAATCAGAAAATCACTGAAAAAGTGCATCTTGTTAGTGAGGTTGGCAGGAGGAAGCTTCTTCTGTCTGAAAAGAAAATAGCAGTATGACTAAGGTCTACATAGCAGCATCTGCACAACTGTAAGATCTCTGGACCAACATGCCGGGGGAGAGGAAGCTAAAGGTGGGCTGCTTGATTATAATACACAGCAGCATGTTTGAGAAAACCAAACAACATAAACGTACCAACCTCATGTGAAGCCCAGCGGTGGAGTGGTGATTGAGTTTGTTGTGCAGCTACGGGACCTGAGCACCTCTCAGTCAGTGAGTCAACCATGAATTCATCATCCAGACTATTCTGGATCAAATGTGAGCCGGCACTTGGCTGAAACTGTCCTGCAACAGGAAAATATGTCGAAGAATTGAGGTTCTAAAATTCCCAGTGACCAGTCGCCGAGTCCAGTGTGATTCAAAACGCCATGGTGGGACGTCATGAGAGTTGAGGCGGGAGCAGATGTCTGATATCAGATGTCATGTTAGGTTAGGTCAGCAACATGTTGTTGGTTTTTTTTAATTTTTATTATTATTAACGGAGTTAGTTTGGAAATTATTGTTGTTGTTAAAAATGAACTGGTAACTGTGAGTGTTGCTTTTAGGCATTGAATGTTTTCCTAATATCTCATAATGTTCAGGTCACCTGCTCTAAGTAAATGATTTCAGATGTTCAGGGACTGTTTAATGTTTATTTTTGTCATGACAGGATGCTGAACCATCACTGCAGAGGGAACCCAGAGCTCCACGAGGAGCTGCAGATTCAGGCTGCGGTGGCAGCGGGGGACGTCTGCACGGTCAGGAGGATGCTGGAGCGGGGATACTCTCCCAAGATCCGCGACGCCAACGGCTGGACTTTGCTTCACTTCTCTGCTGCCAAAGGAAAAGAGCGATGTGTTCGGGTTTTTCTGGAGCATGGAGGTCAGCGTTTGTTTGCTTGATTTGCTGTTTTATAGCTGAGCACTAGAGGGCATTAAAATCCACATCTTTGTTCATCTCTGTTAACTGAAGGCTGTATCTAGTAGGAAGTGGCACTTTGGATTTACGGACGGGAGGTAAATCTGTGTCATGATCTGAAAGTGAGATGGAAATACCCTTCCGATCTAACATTGGTGCTGGGTTATAAAGCTGAGTGAGGAGTGTTTCTGTTCCATCCTTTCACATGTGAACAGAATGGAAGTGATTCCAAGCACAAGAAATGAAAGCTTCCTACAACGTACACAGGTTTCAGAGTGTTTAATGACTGAAACTCTGGAGCTTTCCGTCTGACAGTCTGACCGTCGCAAATCAGATTTCGTTTTCTTAAGTCCAACCCAGGCCACTTTTATATGCTGTTCTAAATCGTTTACACATCCGATCAGTGTCGAAGCGACCGCAGTCAGACCGCTCGTGTCGCATTTCATCCGCATTGACGTCACAGGAGATGAGTGTCTTGTCTTGAAAGTGTAGAGGAGAGGCGCTGATAGATGTGTTCAAAGGTCTTCCTCGACATCCTGACATCCCACCACTGCTGGGTCCGACTCCACATCCACACAAACCTCTGTGACGTCCAAACGTCCAAAACATGCTGGGCAGTGGCCCACGAGGACTGGAGCTGAGGAACACTGCTGTCGACCCTGGTGGACTGGAGGAGACCATGTCATGTAGATCACACAGAACTCTGAATCCAGTCCACTTGAAATTGTTAGAATGATTAAGATGCATGAAAGTAGCAGATAAACAGAGGAGCAATCCCACTCCCCCTTAGGTCTGTGCTGTTGTGTTCACATTTCTGAAACATGCAATGCTTAAAAACTGAAAGTACAGCGGTTTAGAATCCACTCAGATGTACGTCTCTCCTAAAAGTCATTTTCACCACAGAAAAGAGAAGATTGTGGCATCTATTGTGTGTTTTATGTCGTGTTTGCAACTTGTAGTACAGCTTTCATTTAGATCAACATAGCTGTTGCACTGTGTGGGGAAGGTGCTTCAACATTCAGCGTGTTAGTCGACAGGCACTGTGGACGCTGCAGAGTCCCAGCTAGGCACAGATCACTTGGTCCAGGTCATGGCAGAACATGCAGAGCTGTATTTCACTTGCCTTTGCTCTCTCTGTTCTACTTCTTATAGCTGACCCGACAGTAAAGGACTTCATCGGCGGCTTCACGGCACTTCACTATGCTGCTATGCATGGCAGGGCGCGCATCGCCCGGCTGATGCTGGAGTCAGAGTTTCGTGGGGACATTATAAATGCAAAGAGCAATGATGGGTGGACGCCTCTTCACGTCGCCGCACACTATGGTCGTGACTCGTTTGTACGCCTCCTCCTTGAATTCAAGGCTGAAGTGGATCCGCTGAGCGACAAAGGGACCACACCACTTCAGCTGGCCATCATCCGTGAGCGCTCCAGCTGCGTACGGATCCTGCTGGACCACAGTGCCAACATTGACATTCAAAACGGTTTCCTTCTGCGGTATGCCGTCATCAAGGGCAATCACTCTTACTGTCGTATGTTCCTGCAGAGGGGAGCGGACACGAATCTCGGTCGCTTCGAAGACGGCCAGACTCCCCTGCATCTGTCAGCCCTCAGGGATGACGTGCTGTGTGCCCAGCTGCTCTACACGTACGGCGCTAACACCAACACCAGGAACTATGAAGGCCAGACGCCAGTAGCTGTGTCTGTTAGCATGTCTGGAATCAGCCGGCCCTGTCTGGATTTCCTGCAGGAGGTCACCAGTAAGTCACATCAACACTTTCATCACATTTGCATGTCCTGCAGCATCGTGTCCAAGATGAGAGCTCGGTTAGTAGTTTGAATCTCCTGAACTATGAGAAGACGTGTGAAAGGCTGTCGAGTGTAGAAAAAGGACATCCACAGTCAGAGAAATGTGATGTCTGTTCTTCATTAGGACCTTGGGTCTAGAAATAATCACTGAAACGCTTGCATCAGTGGGTGAAAGGTGATACTGGTGGAACCAACGTTGCCACCATCACACCAGGGACCCACAATTCAGTTGGGCAACACTCTATGTCGCCCCAGTCAACACCAGTGGACAGCTGCCAACACGGACATGTGAGCGAGGGGTTGAAGTGCATCTGTGTGTTACCTCCTGGTGGTAATCACACAATCACATGATGCAGGGTCAGAAAATCGGGAAAGAATACGTAGTCGCAAGAAAATCAGGACATAATTGTGTGCGTCACGGTTTCTGAAGACGTTGGCTTTTATCTGTCCGTGCTAAACTGCAACCACAGAGTTTACAAAATATCTTCCATTCGATGGTTGAACATGTCAGAGTAGTGTGGAGGCATAAGTGGATCAAACGTTTCTCCTTTTAAACCAAGACTGCGCCAGTGTGCATGTGAAGGCCCTGGCAGATGCTGGCAGTCGTTGAAAGCGTTGGATTTCACTGTGTGATTAATCGTCTTGAACCAGAGAACAGTTTCCGGTGGGAAATCTCCTCCGCCGCTGAACCTGCTCTCTCCCACGGCTTTGAGGTGGACTGTTTCACGTCGTCTAAAAGACTTGCAGGAAACCAGCTTTACCACACGCGTTTGGACCGTCGACAGCTTTGAATACCAACTCCTTTTTATTTGTCATGTTTGTGGCTTCCCTTATGTTTTTTTTTTCTTTTTTTTTTTATTTAATAGGAAATGCTTATTTGATATGTAAAAAAAATAGCTTTTTATTATATTTATATAATTGTTAAATAAAAAAACTGGTAACACTGGTATCAGATCTGTACTCTGTGTAGGCAATTATCCCGGTAATCGGGAACGGAAAGAAAAGTACTGGTGTTGGCACATTGCTGTGTTGGGTTGGTTGGACTAAAGTTGGATTAGTAGGTCATAGCCGGTCAGACGCTGCTGGAGACGCATGCCGCTACTGACCCGCAATGTAAATCACCAGACAAAAAGGGACCAAACAAAACTATAATTTCACAATTCAAACAAAACTACAAAACTACTACAAGACTACTGTGCCTCAGGTTTCCAGTGGCGTCCAGCTTTAGGAGTAATACGCTCACCGGAGGTGTGTAGCGCCGTGGTCATGTCACCTGACGGTCGCTTGTGTTGATGGCAGAGTCTGAACTCTGATCTCAGATCTCTGACAGATGCTGAGTTCTGGATGTAAAGACTCCAAGAAATCATACACTAGACCGTCACCTTTGGCTCTTGGTGGTTTGAGTAAATCTATGAAGAAACGGAACCTTTCACAACATGCAAATGATGTTCATCTTTGCGGTAGTTTCTTGTTTTCCTGGAAGTAACCGTTTAGAAAATCCCACTAAGTGTTCCTATAAAACCACACGTTTTCCCACATTGAACAAGAGAAATCCTCAGGGAACATCAGCACAAGACAGAAGGAGAAGCCCTGCAACGTTGCATCACAGCGCCTGTAGGACTTGAAGTACAACATACGTTTGAGGTTTTTACTGAGAGTTGAGAAGATAAAAGATGAGTAAAGCACAGTGTGAAGTCATGCAGCAGTGTCGGGTCGGACGAACCGGAGAGCACATGACCTGCAGCACAATGACGAGCAACAATGGCTGCATTCCTCCGCAGCCCCTTGGACTTTGATATCAAACACTTCAAAGAACCGTTCCCGATTCGGACGAGTCCTCTCAGCAGATCACATGACTGCTGGGTTGCTGGTTTCCCCTCTGCTCTCGGACATGAAAGGGCTCCGACAGCTTCTCAGCTGCGGCGCACGTCAGTGTTGCAAACAAAAGACGATCCATGTGCAAATATCACCGTTGTCATGGAAACGTATCGGCTTTGAGCAGCATCAAGAGTTAATTCAAACACTCACATCACGTTGACTGACTCGTATGCTGTCCCGAGGTCTAATTATTTTTATCCATTTGGTAACAGAACAGATGCAGATTGCATAACTTGTTCATGCTTGTAAAACTCTGAAATACCCTGACGCTGAAGGGGGCGCCTTTTTTAAATCTTTCTGCTTTTCTACATCAATTCAGCTTTATTTATATGGCACCACATCACAACAAATGTCATCTCAAATTACTTCAAGCATACAATTCAACTTTCCAAATTAGTCCAGTCAACACGAAGCCAATTAAAGAACGAAATGCCCCGCTCAGGAAGCCAGACTGCACCAAGACTATAACTGCAGGAACGTGATCTCCCCCGCTGGTTCTCGCCCGAAACCTGGCCTGGGTTTTCTCTGAGATGAGATGTTTTTGTCTGTGGTCTGCTGGTGCTCCGGCTACTGGTTGCACCTTCGATGCAGCTCACTTTCCAGAATGGGTTGGTGAACTTGATCAAGACGCAGAAGTTGCAGTGATGTAGTGCAGCAGGGGATGAGAGTGACATCACCCATTGGCGCAGGGCGTCACATTCATGTTGGCTCCATCCATCACATGAAGGTGAGGGTGCGCTGCGGCGGAGTCGGACGTCTGTCCACCATCGTTTGTCCAAATGTCATTGAGCTTGTATTTTTGTATTATGACGCAGGCATTGAAGTGATGTGAAGCGGAGTCATCTCAGATGTTCAGTGGTTTTCTGCAGCACCAACATTTATCTGTTATGTTACAGAGGAGGTAGAAACAGGTCTGCGGTGGAATGTTGATGGGACGTGAGGGAGGCCTGTGTCACGGTAACAGCTGATCTTTGTCCAGTAATTGTTTCTGTTCCTCTTGCAGGACAACCTCGGACTCTACAAGACTTGTGTCGAATACAAATCCGTCACTGTATCGGCCTTCAGAGCTTGAAATTCCTGGAGGATCTTCCAATTGCAAAGGTTATGAAGGACTACTTGAAACACAAGTTTGACAGTTTGTGAAGCAGCAGCGGAAGAGCAGAGGCTCCCTGAAACTCTGACTATGCAATCATTGTGCTCTTTGTTCGAAGGAAAGCTCCGCTGGTGCGTTCTCCACATGTTGAAGGACTTTTAGTCCAGAGCGTTCAGCTGTGGTTTCTGTGTTTTGTTTTTTTGACCGACTCGTTTTCTCCATGAAGCTTTTGTAAGATGCACAAGTTTCTGAAGTGAGGAAACGGGAACAAGAAACCTCATTTGGCTGTAATCAGATGGTATTCTTATCACTTTTGCTAATTTAAATATTTTGTTTTCAATTTCTGTAAAAGTGGCAGGATGACTGTGTCATCAGGTCCATCAGTGAACACATCTACAAGCACACGTAGACCAGAGCAAGTGAGGAACGAAGGTAACTCCTCTGAACGAGACGACAGAGTCCCTTTTTCTGTTTTCCCTTTGCTACTAAAGCTGCTGGGTCGCCTACAGCCGTTATCTGTGGCAGAGCCTTTAGTCATCCCAGCAGTCGGCAGCCGGCCGTCACCGCTGCCAACCTGCTCTTCACCCGTCTCTGCTGGACGTCAGACCAGTCACAGCAGTCAAAGCAGACATCTCCACAAGGTTAAGTCCTGCTGATCTCCAGGTCCCATCGAGCATTCAGGCCTGAGCTGCTGCTGCTGATGTTTCACTGACCGCTGAGGTTGTATGTTTGTGTCCAGCGCTGTCCAAAGCCTAGTTTTTCTGCAGACTGCCTGATGGTCGGTTGTTTTCTTTTCTCTCTTTTCTGTAATCAACCATAGCCATTTTTATTTAAGCAGCTTCAGTCAACACTGAACAAGGCTGGTCTCCACCAAGGCGGATCAGGGAGGAGCCTTTGCATTATGTAACCTGCATGAAAAATAAAAAAACAACTACACCAACTTGACTTGGGGTAGTTGAAAAGCATTAAACTCCAGCAGTTACAGCACTGCAGGCACGCAAGATGATGGCAGGGATGCTTTGCTTTTTAATCAGTTAGTCAGCGGACGTTGTCAGAGGAACCGCCGCGACAGATGCAGACGGTCTGCAGAAAAATGAGACCTCGGCTACCTTTGGTCTTCACAGAACACAGCGACAAAGATGTGCAGCCACAGCGTGAAGGAAACCATTCACACAAACATGTTTCAGAGCTCAGACCTAAACCCCTCAACAATCTAACTTCAAAGACTGGATATAAAAAACCAACAAAAAACAGACTGGATGTCACACCAGTTGATAGTGATGCTAAATTTCTCTGTAAATTATGTAAAAAGTTTGTCATCAGTTCTGAAAACCGTTCGATTGCTGCAATGGCAAATAAAGGCTTTTCCACCAGTCACTAAGAGCAGTTTACATTTTCACCAACTTGGTGTTGAATCAGCATATTTAACACAATGTCTGGCCAGTTTGTTCTTTGTTGATATCATTTCTTTCCAGATAATCATTTGAATGTTTATCTGGAAGGATTTACAAATTAAAAAACCCAAAGTGGAATCACTTGTGAATAAACATCGTTAATCCTCGGTCCCGACTCCCGATCCTCCATCCTTGACTCCCAATCCTTCATCCCTGATCCTCCATCCCTGATCCCCAATCCCCTATCCCTGATCCTCCATCTTCATTCCCCGACTCCCGATCCTTCATCCTTGACTCCCTATCCTCCATCCCTGATCCTCCATACCTGTTCCCCAATCCTCCATCCCTGATCCTCCATCCCCTGATCCCCGATCCCTGGTCCCCAATCCTCGGTCCCGACTCCCGATCCTCCATCCTTGACTCCCAATCCTCCATCCGTGAACCTCCATCCTCCATCCCTGATCCTCCATCTCTGATCCCCCATCTTCATTCCCCGACTCCCAATCCTCCATCCCTGATCCTCCATCCCTGATCTCCCATCCCTGGTCCCCAATCCTCGGTCCCGACTCCCGATCCTCCATCCTTGACTCCCAATCCTCCATCCGTGAACCTCCATCCTCCATCCCTGATCCTCCATCCCTGATCCCCCATCTTCATTCCCTGACTCCCAATCCTCCATCCCTGATCCTCCATCCCCGATCTCCAGTCCTCCATCGCCGATACCTTATCCTTGCATTTACAGAAGACGGTGCACCAAAAAGGTCTGTAGCTGAGCGAAAACTTCCTGTGTTTAAGAGGAGGAAAAACCAGCTGAAGCTGCAAACAGGTGTTCACACTAAAAAGCCTATTTGGTTCATGTCTCTAATAAAAGTGAATCTGCAACATGACCAACCACTTCACCGACAAAGCTGCTGTAGATCAGACAATCTGACAGCTTCAACGGCTGTTGGCTGATGACATCAGAGGTGAGTTGTTCCCACTGTTCTCAGACTGCCAAAAAAAAAGAAAAGCTGAGTGGGTCCAAGTTTTGGCTCCTAAACCAGACGATCAGCAGTTGCCTCATTTTGATGTTGCGTGTACAGGTAACAAAAAACACCTGTACTGAAGTTACCACCAACATGTTTTCATGATGAGCTGGAAGAGCTGATGGGAACAGTTTTATTTCATAAAGATTCCTCCAAGGAAACGTGCAGCTGCGGGGATCCTGGACCTGCTGATAATCGCAGGTTCCCTGCTGGAGTAGAGAAGCAACTGCATTTCTATCCCAGGTGGAACGTTTGAGTCGACTGTGATGAAACTTGTCAGGAATCCCTGCAGATGGATGGAAGTTGGAGGACTTGTCGTCACGCTCACACTGTCACTACAAGCTCATGTAAATATGTTTCATGTGCCACATATTTTTGTAGAATTTATTTAAGCAATAATCTGATGTGCTCAACATATTTAAAGTTTGGAAAGTATCGTGACTTGTTTGCTGTGACTTAACTATTGCATTTGTTGTTTTCTTTGGTTGAGTGTGTTGGAGTTAAATGTTGCTAATCTGGAATCAAATCTTGTCGTATTTTAATGACAAACTGTCTGGAGCTTTCTTTTCTTTTAGCCTTTTCTGCAGGTTACTGTGTGGCTTATTTAGTTTAGTTTTTTTTTAACATGGGCATTTCAAAATAAAACGTGGGATTTTTGTCTTTGTCTTTCTGCATGTTTATTAAACAAAGTATAAATGTATCAGCATGTTAAAATCAGGTTATATTTTATATTCAGGTAAAGTGGTCCCCGTCTCGTTAAAACTGGAACTCGTGGTGATAGCTGGTGTCTGGAAGTGTGTTGACCCTGAACAGGGACACGGTTGGTCCTGAATGCAGCCGGGATCCGGTTCTGTTGGATTCTGTTGGTGAACTGCTGCTGGGGACGGTGAGGAAGCGCTCGAGTCTGAATCTTGAGTGATGCTTTCAAAACCATGGGCAGCACTGGTGCCTCACAGCAAGAAGGTTCCTGGTTCGATTCCCGGCCCGGTGGGTCTTTCTGTTTCGGTTTGCATGTTCTCCCCGTGCTTCCTGCCACAGTCCAAAAACGTGCAGAGTAGGTTAGATGATCACACTAAATTTCCCGTAGGTGTGAGTGTGATTGTGATTGGTTGTTTGTATGTGGCCCTGCGATGGACTGGCGACCTGTCCAGGGTGTACCCCTGCCTTTCACCTGCTATGTGTCGGGATAGGCTCCGACAGACCCCCGTGACCCGGAGACGGAGTAAGCGGGTGTAGATAATGGATGGATGGCTTTCAAAACCTGTAGTCGAAGATCATCAGCACCATCAGACATCCTCTGTATACACCCCATAATACACTTCCTTAAACTAATTAGGGCATTTATTTCCTAATAATACCATTGCAAAGTTTTTCTGAATCTGGGAATCTTGCTTTGTTCACATCTTTTCAGCACATGGTTCCTTTTTCCTTTATTGGTGCATTGTGGGTGAAGGGGTCCTGCAGGGAGTTGAACCAGGACCCTTCCTGCTGTGAGCCAGCAGTGCTGGTCTAAAGATTGTTGATCATAGATGAATGTGTGTAGCTGCATCCTCTTACTGGACAAAGCTTCTTGACCCAACAGTCTTCGGTCAGTTTTCTTCAGAGGCACTGCACCACAGACTACTACAGGACCTCCTTCCTGCCCACAGCAGGAACCTGCTACAGTGGTTCTGAGCAGATGTAAATTAAATGACAAGTGCATTTGAACTGATTTTCCAGTGAAGGCAGTTGTTTCTCAGTGGCAGCACTGCAGCTCGGTGGTTAAAGACTAACAGAAGACCACGTTTACTGCTTGAGCCATGACATTGTAGGCTGGAAAGAGAAGATAAATGATAAAATTCAATTAAATTTTATTTATATCATGTCTACTACAACACAAGTTGTCTCTAGGATCTTTCCAGAAACAAGAACATGACCCCTGATCAACTATTACATAAACAACCCTTTAAGAGGGAAGAAACCTGGACCAGGACCTGGATCATGAGGGGGGACCCTCCTGCCGAAGGCCAGCCGGGTAGAGCAAGAAATAAGAAAGAATAGAGACATAGAGACACCGTCAAAGGTACAAGACAGGATACAATAGTAACTGTCATCAGTAGTCCAATTAGACTTCTGTGAATATGGGTGATATATGGATAGACGGTGATCCAAGGGGATGAGGACTGCAGGTCGGGATGTCAGCAAGTATCCAACAGACATCCACACAGACAGGTGAAGACAGACACTGGGATGGTCAGATGTGGGACTGCAGGTCAGCAAGCAGCTCCTGAGGCTCTGGTCTGCAGGACATGTACAGAAGAGGAAAAGAAGGACCAGACAAGCACAACAAACTACAAGAACAATGGACCACAATTAAGTTTATGGGATATTGTTAATAAATGAGGGTTGAGGTGAAGAAGAGACAGAGAAGGCAAAGAGAAACAGAGAAGGTGAAAGGCACCACTCAGTGGATCATGTTGGTGCCCCCCTGCAGCAGAGGCCTATAGCAGCATATCTACACCGAAGCTGTTTAAAATGAGCTGCTCTAATCTGGTCCTGCAGCTGCAGCTTTGACTACTGGCCCTGACACATTAAGGTACTAAATATACACTAACTATATGCTTTATTAAACAGAAATGTTTTAAGTTTAGTTTTAAAAGTGGAGGTGGTGTCAGCCTCCTTAACCCAAACTGGAAGTTGGTTCCAGAGTGATGGTTCCTGATAACAGAAGACCCGTCCTCCAGATCTACATCTGGATCTTCTAGGAACTACGAGTAAACCTGCACCCTGAGAACGGAGACCGGAGAGCTCTATTAGGAACGTACGGTTCTATCAGGTCTTGCAGATATCGGGGCGCTAGGCCATTTTGGACTTTATATGCCAGTAATAAAATGTTGAACTGGATTCTAAGTTTTCCGGGGAGCCGATGGAGGGAAGCTAAAACTGGAGAGACGTGGTCTCTCTTGTTGATTCCTGTCAGCACTCGCGCTGCTGCATTTTGGATCATCTGGAGGATCTTCAGAGAATTACTTGGACATCCAGCCAACAACACGTTACAGTAATCTAGTCTAGAAGACACGAACGCATGAATTAGTTTTCCAGCATCACTCTGGGAGAGGATGCTCCTGATCTTTGTGATATTACGGAGGTGGAATAACGCAGTTTTACAAACCTGATTAATCTGCTGTTTAAATGACAAATCCTGATCGAATATAACACCAAGGTTTCTCACAGTTTTACTGGAGGCCATCGCAAGACCATCTAATCCCTTCCTGAGGTGTTTGGACCACAAACAACAACCTCTGTTTTATCAGAATTTAGGAGCAAAACATTAGTGGACATCCAGTCCTTGATGTCCTTAAGACACATCTGAAGTTTGTCTGATGGATCTGTTTCATCTTCATAGACAGATACAGCTGCGTATCATCAGCATAACAATGAACATTAATCCCGTGGTTCCGTATAATACTTCCCAAGGGCTGCATGTATAAACTGAACAGAATTGGCCCTAGCACTGAACCCTGCGGGACACCATAGCAGACCCTCGTCTGTATGGAAGAAACCTCATGAACATGAACAAACTGGAATCTATCAGACAGATATGATTTAAACCAATCTAGAGCTGTCCCTTTAATCCCAACAACATACTCTAGCCTCTGCAGTAAAATGCTGTGATCTATGGTATCAAAACAGCACTGAGGTCCAGCAGAACCAGTATGGACACTAATCCATCTTCTGAGGCCATAAGAAGGTCATTGGAGACTCAAACCAGTGCTGTTTCTGTGCTATGATTCATCTGAACCCTGACTGAAGAACTTCAAATAGATCATTTCTATACAAATGGTCACACAGCTGCTGCAACGACCTTTTCCAGATGTTTAGAGATAAATGGAAGGTTGGAAATTGGTCTATAGTTAGCTAAAATGTCTGGGTCAAGAGAGGGTTTTTTAAGTAATGGTTTGATTACTGCGACTTTAAAAGCCTGTGGTACATATCCTAAGACTAGGGACAAGTTGATCTGTTTCAGTATTGTCGGTCCAATCAGAGAGAGAACATTTTTGAGTAGTCGAGTAGGGATTGGGTCTAACAGACACGTGGATGATTTAGATCCATTGACGACTGAGGTCAGCTCAGAGAGGTCAACAGGAACAAAACAGTCTAGAGTCAGGTCGGAGCATAAGGGGGTCGCCGAGGTTGAAGAAATGCCCACAGCCACTGCCGGGTGGTTCTGGCCGATTTCCTCTCTAATTCTGACAATTTTATTGCTAAAGAAGCTCATAAAGTCTTCACTACTGAGAGCTGCAGGGATGCACGGCTCAACAGAGTTGTGGCTCTTTGTCAGCCTGGCTACAGTGCTGAACAGAAAACGTGGGTTATTTTTATTATCCTCTATTAACACTGAATAATAGGCTGTTCTAGCTTTGCGAAGTGCTTTTTTATACACTATTAGACTATCTTTCCATGCATAATAAATATCTACAGACCTACTAGAGTACCACTTTCTTTCCATTTTACGCACTTTCTGTTTTTTCATATTCGTATGTAACTCACATACGAATATGTGAGTTAAACCAGGGAGTTAAGCTCCTATGGTTAGAGACCCTCTTTCTCAAAGGAGCAACTGCATCTAAAGCTGAGTGCAACACATCTGCAGTGCTACCGACAAGGAAACCAACGTCTGCAGAGGTAGAACCGAGGTCACAGCCCTCAACTGCTTCACTATGTCAGAGGGTGGGACTCTTCCTTGACCTAAAGTGCAAATGCATAGCAAGGATTGGTTATTAGGATTTAATTACACACTATTACACTGTTAACTGGAGCATCTGGAGGTGGGAGTGGTGAAGTGGATGGCTGAATTTCAGTGGACTCTTGGGCCGTTGCAGCAGACTCTGCTGTCACCACAAAATGAGATCTTGATAAAACGGTGCAGCCAAACTGCTGGTTATGGGAACGACGGGATGAAGGCCTTTAGAAAGAGGTTCTTTGTTCCTTTACGTATAGCCTGTTTTTTTTACTGTTCAGTATAAGTGGCTTTTTTTCCACATCCCATTCTCTTCTGTCTTAGCTATGTTTTGAAAATAAAAGGGAAAAAGAAGAAGAAATAAAAGAAAGTGGTCCTTTGTTTTGTCAGAGTTGAGCAGGAGGCAGGTGAGTGTGACACAGCTGACCCCTGATCGCTGCGAGTCCCCTGGACCAGAGAACAAAAACATAAAGAGCCCCTTGAAAAAGCCGAATGGAAACGAGCCAACGCCTAGCTTTGGAATGCCGGCTCATTTCCCGAAGGATACATGTATTTCATTCATCTTCCATTAATAACATGCAGGCCCGACTTCATTTCTCAGGTCTGAATCACTTGACAAGTTTGTAATGTTTGTGCCACATCCAACCACATGAGAACATTTTCACCTCACCACACTAACTGGTCAGATCTCTCCAGCCAACTAAAGAGGATCCTGGTTGAGGAACATGCTGGTTGACCCAAGTGACCTGGCGAACGTAGATTGGTTGCCGTACTGACAGTTCTTTAAGCTGCTTGTATTTGTTTCTTACTAAATACATTGGTGATGAAGCACGGCTACAGCTGGACAGGAACATTTTAGTGCACCAGTTTCTGAAGGCTCAGGAACAAAACTGGGCTGTGTGATCTAGCTCCGTTTTAACACCCCAGAAACGTGAGTCTGGGTCCAGGCCTCATCTCACCACCATCGCCACCAACGCTTACGGTCCCGTTCTGGTCTGGTCAGCATTCTCACCTGGACGACTGCATCATAGAGTTCAACACTTGATTTGACTCAACACCAGCTCTTTTTGCGGGCCTCCACCAGAACTTTAAGTGGGCTAAAGCCTGTCAGTGTGAAAGTGCCCTGGCTGTAAATTGCCATCTAAAGGAGTCGGGGTCATACCAGGAACCAAGTTCGTAGATTTGGTTAGGTGACCATTTTATGGTGAGGTGTGGAAAGCGTAGTTTTACCTTCAATTCAATTCAATTCAAGTTTATTTATAAAGCACTATTTAAAAAAAAAAAAACCTCAACCTTGATGACTAGACTCTCGCTCCTCCAGGTCACGATAATTCTCAAAGGCACGAATAATGGCAAAGGAACTTTTATTTCTGTTGTGAGGAAAAAGAGGAAGAAAAATAAGTTTAGTTGCCTTGACTGAAGTCTTTGAGGAAAACAAAGCAGGAGGTTGTAGATTTTAGGACAGCTAAAACTGTCTTCTATAGGCGAGACGTCACTGAACTCTCCACAACGTCCGTGAACTTCAGAGTCATCTGCAGTCATCTGCTGGGGCGCCAGCATGACCCCAGTGACTTAAGAAAAATCAGAAAGAAGGACATTAGTCTGCATGATGGTCCACTCTTACCAGTCTGAACAGTGAGCGTGCAACACTGGCCATGTCACAATTCAGTCCATGCCCAAGCTTCCCACTTATTCCCACTTATTCCAATTTGGAGCTGATTTCATCTCTCTTTGGGTGAAAGGCCAGGGTTCACCTGCATGGCTGCCTGTACATCCTCTTGCACGCTCTCACTGCTATGAGCAAATTAGAACCACCAGTTTTAACCTGGCATATGTTTTTTGGACTGGGAGGAAGCTGAAGTAACTGGAGAAAAGTTCAAATCGAGGTTCAAATCCCAGCAGGGCATGGAGAGAGGCTCCTGCCAGGATTCGAACCAGCAACCATCCTGCTGCGAGGCAACACTGCCAATCTCAGTTCAGTGCAGTTTCTTTTATTGCCACTGTGAGCAGCACAAATGATGACATTTGGGCTGCTTGCTTTATTAAAAGAAGAAAAAAAAGACAGACATAAAATGCAGGACAAACCTAAATAAAAAAAACATACTAATCACAGGATTAACACACGGAGCATGTTTTCACTGACCTGCAGCGGTGAGACTGTGTGAGGCGTTAATGTCTGCCAGCCTTGTTGTCATAACTTTGGTCAGATAAAAGAAAGAAAAGGTGAGTTTGGGGCTGAAGGTGCGACTTGACTCACGAGAAGGAAAACTAGAAAACTCATTTTATTTGGAGTGAAAAGTCCGAACATGACAGTGACTCGGATCAGAAAGTCACAGCCTGGTTTTAACTGGGACTTCACTGCTGGGGACTAGACTACACGGGGGGGTAGTGTCCTCACAAAAGTACTGCATTAGGAACAGAGCCTAGGTCACAGGTGTCAGAGTCCAGTCCTGGAGGACCACTCGTCTGCTGAGGCGTTTCCTTCCATCAGACCCTGCTACAGCTTTCCAAAACCTTCTTACTGCCCAAATGCTTTGTGGGGGATATGTGCAAAAGTTTCATTGAGGTGGGACAGTATGAAGGCCTCATATCAGGGAGGACAAGAAGAAGAAGTAGGTATTTTTAGATCTGGACACAGAGTTGCACAGGCTACCAACAAAGCTGCTATTGTTCCTACTGTCTGAGGACCTGGTGGCCCACAGAGGGATGGCATTGTTTTTAATGTAATGCTACCAGTGATCTGTTGAGCGATAGTGCTCTCTGTTTGGTAAAGTAAGACTCAAGTATATCACAGTCACTCTTAGGTCACTTCAACTCAGTGCAGGGTCCGACTCAACTGAGCTGAGAACAAATGAAGACGAAAACAGAAACCACATCTTTTAAGAGCGCAATCTGAGGGGGAAAAGGAAGGGAGAAACAAAGACAAGGGGCGAAACGCCTTTGGTAAAACGATACTACACTCATGGAGGGTGCTCCAAGTCCTTTTTTTGTGGTGGTGTGTGTATTGGGTTCAAATATCTCGGTGTTGAAATGTTAACACATAAATAAACCCTGAGAAAAAGTTTTCAAATCGAGGTTTAGAGCTCTGAGTATGTCGACTCTGAGCTCAGTGTGTGCACTGTGATGTATACCGCCTTCACAAAAAACCAATGACACTTTAACAGAAGGCATTTTTCTTTTCTTCTTTAGTCAGCATATTTCAGCATATCTTTCTGTGGACAAGTAACACAGCTGAAAAGGTGAAGGAAAGAAAGTTGCAGAGGGTGAAACTGCAGAATGAGTCAATGTGTCAATGAAATTCACTTAAATATTTCAATTATGCCTACTCTCGCTCGCTCTGCAACTTCCTGCTAACATTGCTAACTGTGTGATGAGGTGTTAACAGAATGCTGTTAAAATTAAATCAATAAAAGACATTGATCCTTAGAAATTCCTCTTTTGGTTTGTGCCAAAGGAAAAAAAAAAGATACCTGGTAAGCCAGGGCCCTTTTATTCACAGCTCTGGCAGCCTTGACGTTATACGGAAAACCCTTTAGAAATTTCAAATCAATTTTATTTATATCATGTATATAACAAAACAAGTTGTCTCTAGGTGGTTTACAGAGACCCAGAACATGACCCCTGATAATCATCACATAAACAACGGCAGGCAAAAACTCCCCTTTAAGAGGGACAAAGTACAAATTCAATTCAATTCAATTCAAGTTTATTTATAAAGCACTATTTAAAAAACCTCAGTTTAGCCAAAGTGCTGTACAGCATAAGAACAGGAAAATTCCAGACTGACCAATAAACAAAAAAAAATATCCATACTAGTGCAGATTTAAAATAAAACATAAAACAGTACAATAAAAGTAATACATATAATTAAAAACAATTAAAACAAAGGTAATAAACTACAATCATACAAGTACTCATACACAAGAAACCAAGATGTCATGCTCAGGATGGTGGGAACGCCAATGCATAGAGGTGTGTTTTTAACAGGGTTTTAAAACGTTCAGTGGTCTCAGCAGATCTGATATTAAAAGGTAGTCTGTTCCATAATTTGGGGGCAGTGAAGGAAAAGGATCGATCCCCTCTGCTTTTAAGTTTAGATCGAGGAATAGTTAAAAGTAACTGATTGGTGGACCTCAGAGCTCTGACCGGAACATGGAGGTTTAAAAGCTCAGATAAATAAGACGGTGCCGTACCGTTTAAAACTCTTAAAAACCAGTAATAAAATCTTAAAATGGATCCTGTACTGGACTGGAAGCCAGTGCAGGGTGGCCAGGACAGGAGTGATATGATCACGACGTTTCTTGTTAGTCAGCAGACGAGCTGCTGCATTCTGAACCGTCTGCAGGCGGCGGAGCAACAGCTGGTCAATCCCAGAGTAGAGGGAATTACAGTAATCTAGCCGGCAGGTGATAAAAGAATGAATAGCTCTCTCCAGGTCTTTCAAAGGAAGGTATGGTTTTACCTTACTTAAAAGCCGTAGATGGAAAAAGCTAGCTTTGACCACTGAACCGATCTGTTTGTCAAACTTAAAACCAAAATCAAAAATCACACCAAGATTCCTTACAGATTGTTTACAGTACACAGATAAGGGACCAATCACACTGTCATGCCCATCTAAAATGTTTGGCTGACCGAAGACTATTATTTCTGTTTTATTTTTGTTTAGATTGAGAAAGTTACTCTGCAACCAAGACTGGACTTCCTCGAGACAGATGAGGAGAGGTTCAATTGACTTTTTGCACTTAGACTCTATGGGCAGGTAAATTTGTAGGTCATCGGCAAAACAGTGGAAAGCAATTTTGTGTTTCCGAAAAATGGAGCCCAAGGGAAGCATATACAAAGAAAAAAGAATTGGACCCAATATGGAACCTTGAGGCACCCCACAATTAAGAGGGGATGCAGACGAGAAAAACTGGCCCAAACAAACAGAGAAACTCCTGCTTTCTAAATAAGACCGGAACCAATGTAGAACGGTGCCTTTAATGCCTACGTAGTTCTCAAGCCGCGATAGCAAGATTTGGTGATCTACTGTATCAAAGGCAGCAGTGAGATCCAGTAGAACCAGAACAGTCGGGTTGCCGTGGTCCGCGGACAGGAGCAGGTCATTAAAAACTCTAAGGAGAGCAGTTTCGGTGCTATGAAATCGTTTAAAAACCAGACTGGAATTTCTCTAAAGTATCATTAAGATCAAGATGAGATTGTAATTGGTTAAAAACAGTTTTCTCTAAAATTTTAGATAAAAACGGGAGCTTTGAAATTGGCCTGTAATTCGCAAGAACTGAAGTGTCTAGATTAGGCTTTTTAAGGCAAAAATGACAAATGACAAAGTATGGCATGTTGGATGAATTTTGTGATGGATCAACACGGTTGTGTATGTTCCATCCATCATCCATCCATCCATCCATCCATCCATCCATCATCCATCCATCCATCCATCCATCCATCCATCCGTCCGTCCGTCCGTCCGTCCATCCATCATCCATCCATCCATCCATCCAACCATCCATCCATCCATCCATCCGTCCGTCGTCCGTCCGTCCGTCGTCCGTCCGTCCGTCCGTCCGTCCGTCCATCATCTGTCCATCCGTCCATCCATCCATCCATCCATCCATCCGTCCGTCCGTCCGTCCGTCCGTCCATCCATCATCCATCCATCCGTCCGTCGTCCGTCCGTCCGTCCGTCCATCCATCCACCCATCATCTGTCCATCCGTCCATCCGTCCATCCGTCCATCTGTCCATCCATCCATCCATTTTCTATACCCGTTTTAATCCTTTGCCTGGTCTGCCGGAGCCTATCCCAGCTTATCACAGGCGAGGGACAGGGGTCCACCTGGACAGGTCACCAGTCTATCACGGGGAAAATAAATAATCTACTTTGGGCCAAAGAAAATGCAGCTAAAATCTAACCAGCGCACCCTCATTGTTCCTAGATATTTATAAATGGCTGTTATAATATCAATTTCCTGTCTGTTGGTGTTTCTTCCGCTTATCCCGGGTCAGGTCACAGGGGCAGAGTGCAACCTTAACTAGAAATGATTCTGGACTTTCTGCCAGCGATGCAGAGCAAGCGGAGGAGTGAGGACACTGAGGAGTGTGATCCCAGTGTAGGTGGAGTACACCCTCTGGTCCCCGTTCTTAAAGAAGGACCACCACCCCAATCTGCCAGTCCACTGGCACTTCCCCAATGTCCAAGGCAGAGGGAGCCTACCCTCTCATTTACCGGTGTTAATCCCAAGCCGGGAGACAATAGGTTAAGCCCACCCCTGCATGGTGCCTCTCACCGCGGACAACTCTGCATCTGCAATATTTTACTATATGAAGTCACACCATGGAAAGGAGGTACCAGAGCAGCTGATAGACAAAGACATCTAAAGGGTGAGTTTTTTTTCTTAAAGCAGCAAATATAACTTAAGGTGCAGTCCATAAGTGTTCAGTCCTTGATGGGGAGCAGGTCTGGTTCTGATGGCCAGCCGGGAAACAGCAATCGCCCCATTGCACTAGTAAACCCAAAGAAACAAATTCATTCCCCAAAAAAAAAAAAAAAAAACAAGAACAATGGACACAAAATGTGTGCAACCATTAAATTAATCCATGTCGACATTACTGACATTTAAATAATAAATAGTCTAAATGAAAATACAAAAAACTAGATTCCCTGGTGCTCCGTGTGGCTGCTGGGTCGGCCGTCACACTCTTCGTTAGACAGTTTCCCTGGAGCTGCCATTTCTGTCCCCTCATCCCAAAACAAAATGCTAATTTCAGTATTAGAATGTCAAAAACATGAACCCAGACAACTTAGACTCCAAGCTGAAGCTCCAGCTGCTCATCTCTACGAAGCTCTCGTTATCCAGTGAACTGTTATATTGTTTATTATTATTACTATCATTAAATCAAATCTCTGCAGCTTTCTGGACTTTCAGCCCCCCATCAAACCCAGAACAGTGACACCTGTGCATCATGGCAAATAAAGGCAGCAGACTGTGGCCCCGAGGGACAACTGGTCATTCAAGAGTGCATGGGCAGAGAACACTCGTCATCATTTACAGTCCTGTAAACTCCAAGCAGCTCCACAATAGATCATCTAAACCCTGGTGTGAAATTAAACAGAAGAAGATGGCAATCAAAGGTTTTCAAAACCAAGATCGACACCATTTGCTCTAATCTCTCCATTTCTCCTGCTGGGGAGTGGATCTGACACCAGATCTGAGACCAGATCTGAGACCAGATCTGAGACCAGATCTGAGACCCGCTCCATCATCTTCTCAGGGAATTTCAGGGGAGGACAGGACAGCGATGACCTGTCCGTGGTTTGGGAGACTGGGGAAGGTCCTGGTCCCTGGTCCAGGTCTTTGGTGTTGTTGAGAGGGTTGGAGGGGGACCCCTCTTCTTGGCTCTGATGTCTCCTTCCTGAAGCTGTCCCCAGGTGGGGGCAGATGGAGGTCCTCCTCAAGGTTTGCACTGGGCTTTGTTTGTTCCGCTCTCTGAGATACCTCCTCGTGCATCTCAGCCTTGGCATCAACCACAGATGGATGATGTACTAAAATAAAATATGATGGAGGTGAACAGTTTCACCCCTGACTTGGTAAACTTAAAATCATTTGCTTTAAACAGATGCCTGTATTCCCAAAAATATTAAAATTGTTGATAAAGTGCACTGAGGTCAGCACATGCAGATATAAACCATTTATTCAGTGAAACCAACCTCCTGGATCTTTCCTCCTCTGACGGTGGTTCAGGTCCACTGATGAAAACAGCTGCATTCACAGAGATCACTGGGTTTAATAATCCAGTAAAGTCCCGTTTCAGAACCTCAGATTGTTGTTTGGACTCATCATCGGACCCTGAATAGAGAACAATGTTCACCTGCAGCTTCAAGAATTCTCTCCTTCAGAACATCGACCACATCCTCAGGACAACAGAGGACTTCAGTGTTCTTACTGCAGATCCTTTGATCTTTTACAGCAGAGTCGCCCACAATCGGAGTCCCAGGCCCGGCATTTATCTTCCATGATGATGGTTTGATGGTTGTCAGACAGAGATCCAGGGTCCTTCGATAGTCAAGCAAATCTGTTCTGCATTTTCACACTCAGTTGTGTTGGAGGTTTCTTGTTAACGTTTCCATTCACAGTTGTCTAGTCCTGGCTCTAGTCCAGAGCCAGCCCTCGGCCCCGGCCCCGGCCCCGGCCCCGGCCCCGGCCCCGGCCCCGGCCCCGGCCCCGGCCCCGGCCCCGGCCCCGGCCCCGGCCCCGGCCCCCAGCCCCGACCCTCCAGGACCCTATTCCTCTGGCCCCTGGCCCTCCAGCCCTCCTGCCCCCCTGCCCTCCGGCCACAGTGACAAAACATTTCAATTTCATTTAAAAGGTGTTGCTTGCTGGACGTTTTAATTGAAGCGAATGAAAAATGCAGATATCAGATATCAGAAGTGGTGCATGATGTCTACGGTGCTGAAACCAAGTGTCACTGGAACATCTCTAGATGTCGCTCTAACAACTTGCCAAAGGAAAGTGGAGTGGGGGTAATTTTACGAGCTTCACTGGAAATATTGGTACCAGCAGGAGTTTACAACGACATTTGAAAATTCTTAAGAAAACTCAAAGGGGTACGCCAGTCAGTCTATTCAGACCTCACTGCACTTACCCGACACAAAAGCAGCTCCACTTTGAACTGAAGTACAAAGAATGATGGACATGTGCAGACCATGACCTTGTATCTGATGGACAACTGCACTAGCATTGTACTATAGCAGGCACGAATGAAAAACTGAAGAGACAAACTTAGGGTAAGGAGGGGGGGGCGAGAGCGTGAGACAGAGAGGGGTGGAGAGAGCTCGTGAGACAGAGAGGGGTGGGGAGAGAGAGTGAGACAGAGAGGGGTGGACAGAGAGCGTGAGACAGAGAGGGGTGGGGAGAGAGTGAGACAGAGAGGGGTGGAGAGAGAGAGTGAGACAGCGAGGGGTGGAGAGAGAGCGTGAGACAGAGAGGGGTGGAGAGAGAGAGTGAGACAGCGAGGGTGGAGAGAGAGCGTGAGACAGAGAGGGGTGGGGAGAGGAGCGTGAGACAGAGA
>CM026197.1:35850472-35900728 GCA_014839995.1 Xenentodon cancila
GAACCCTTGCATTGTGTTTGCTGACTGTGACTGTAAGTAAAACAGCTGCTTTTCGCTTTTCTTCATCAACTGCAGCACAACTGAGTCAAATGAGGGCTTATTACGTTATTACGTTATACTTTTTCCGCTCCGTGATCTGAGAAGAAGGTTTGAATTAAACAAATTGAAAACCTGCTTCTGAGGGAAAAACCACAATTCGACATGCTTTTTCCATCTTGAAGACCACAAGGCTCTGCTGCACTCAACTTTGTGACATTTGTATTTGTTGTGTAACAAACTCTGAGCTCTCCCGTCCTGTTTCAGAAGTGTTTAAGATGCTGGTGCAGATTTTTGTGGCTCAAGACTAAATAATATCCTCCTGGACTGAGATGATTTCAAAACAACAGCATTAAGGAAACCAGGCCCGTTCTGAAGAAACTGCTGGCTCCTCCAAAATATAAAGTTTATTCACTGGTTAAAAAAAGGAAACCAGTAGTAGAAGAAAAGCCTGTCCGGTCACGTGGTGCGTGAGCAACTGCAAACGCAGCTGCAGCTTCGCTTCACCCTCCGGACACCCAGCTGACTGGCCCCCGCAGAAATGACACAGTCAGCCTCATGGGGTTTCGCTCGATTGTGAAGCTGTTAAGAGTTGCTGCTTCTTAGGTTTTTTTTTGGTTTTTTAAACTGTTATTTATCTTGTTTTCCAAACAAACAAACAATCTCCAGCTGTAAAGGTCAGTTGGAACGGCGACTGTGTGGGACGTCCGGATCCTCCTGTGTGCTGTTGGGATGCTGAGGATTCCTACAGGGAAAGACGTGCACACACTGCCTGAACTTACATGAGTATCAGACTCTAAATCCATCCATCTACTTACTTCCACTTATCTCAGTCTGTCCAACCCCCCTCCTGAAACTTCTCACCCTATATCTAAGAGAGACCCCAGCCTCCCTGCGGCAGAAAGTCAAGTCTGTTCCGTCCTTTCTCGTAAACAGCATCAGTGTTGTAGCTCCAGTCCAGTCTGCTGTCCAGGTGAACACTGAGGTATTTATACTCCTCCACCACCTCCACTTCTTCTCCCATGAAGGTTATTCCTGCTTCTCCTGAAATCCATCATCTCCTTTGTCTTGTTCACATTCAAGATGAGATGATTGTCCCCACACCATGAGACAAAACGGTCCTCCAGCTCTCTGTCCTCAGTCTCCTGTCCATCACAGATTCACCCCACAACTGCAGAGTAATCTGAGTATTCCTGCAGATGACAGGACTCTGACTGCCCTGGAAGTCTGAGATGGACAGTGTGAAGAAGAGTGGTGAGAGTACAGACCCCTGTGGTGCTCCTGTGCTGCTGACCACCTGGTCAGACGCACAACTATTCAGAAAGCAGTGCTATTCTAGAAAAAACCCCAAAGTGAAGTAAGTTTTGATGATATTAAGGGGTATGGGCCATACTAGCAAAATATCACACGAAATTGTATTCATCCTGTAGATATTTTGCTGATAAGTTAGTTATCTATTATGCTAAATGTGAGCTACAGGCAGCACCTTTAAGCATTTAAAAGGCTTTTAAAGCATTTAAAAGTTTCTGGCACCCGTGCCAGCACTGCAGCCACCTGGTGAAGGGGACTTGGTAGCTCTAAAGGCCTTGTAACTGCAGCCTCTATCATTCTCAAGATCACACCATCATCAGCCGCCTCTGAGCGCCGCTGGCCGTTATTCTGGGACACGCACACAAAGGTTTGCACACGCAAACGATGGGAGAGTAGAAAAACCAGTGGGCGTTTGGGTTACCCAAGGCTCCTTGAGCTTACATAGCGCCACCTTAACAGGGCTGGACAGTGACCCTGAAGAGGAGGAGTCAGAGGTGGGCGTTGAGGAAGTCAACATAGAAACATAGGCCCAGAAAGGAGACATTGACAGAAACTGCTGTCCCACAAGCTCAACAAAGTCATCTTTGAGGGTCAAGACTTGGTTTTAGACATTCACTTGTGATGGATGGGATTTAGTGTACGAAACAGTTTACACAAATATATTAAGAAAGTGTGTGTGTGATGTCCTCTCCAGTGCAACTGGCTGTGGAAGAACTTCAGAAAGGAGCCTTCTATAACCAGGGTCAGTGCTGCACTGCCGCATCGCGTATCTTTGTGGAGGAAAGCATTTATGATGAGTTTGTGACTCGGAGCATTGAAAGTGCCAAGAAGATTGTCATAGGAGACCCGCTGGACCCACAGACGTCACATGGACCACAGGTAGGAACAGAAAAAAACTGTTTTTATCTTGTTGCATTACAAATGTGTTTAAAGCTCAATAGTTTATTCTTGCTGAAGTCTGATTCATTTAAAAGCCATTGTGTGTGTAAGTCTGCAGTAAACCAATAAACATATCAAAAGAAAGTCTTGTTGCTCTTCTTACAAGGATATTTAAAGAAAAAATGGACTATATTCATGAAGTGCTTTGGCATGTTACAACCGCTCCATATTCACTAATGTGTAATGTGTTTTGGGGCTCCACTGCTGCCCTGGCCTGGGGGATGAATCTGTGCCAAGCACAATGAGGTTTACAGACGTTCAATGCATCCTGGAGAAAACACGCTCCCCAGTTTCAGGTTTGGCTTCTCTCAGCTCGTGGGGCCTCCGACAGAACAAAAGGCCAAAACACAGAATGGCTGATTTAAAGAAAAGATGAAACCACTCTTAAACGGGCCTGGATGAGCGTGTGACAAATGTAACGTGGAGAAGGAAGCCTTCCAACCGGAGACAGACGGAGCAGCTTGCTCCGGAAGAGCGAGCCAAAAATCGATGCAGATGCAGAAATCTGTGGGAGCCGTAGAGTTTGGTGGTCGCACTGCTAAAGCTTTAGAAACAAACTGTGGAGGTGTTTGTTCATGCCATGGGGATGGAGCATGTTCTGATGGATGCCTTCAGCTGTCATGTCAGGGATCGTTGAGGTTCTTGTTCCTGTAGAGGACCACCAAAAATGTGCCCGTGTCTGACCTTCGTGCACTGATTACGTCAGTGTAGCTTGTCGTCTTAAATTCGGGCTTTCCTTTCCGTGTTGAAGAATGTGTTCCAACGTCCTCTTCACTGGAGGGGGGTCCTTTTCATGTACAGCTGCTAGAGCTGTTTCTGGACAAGTCCTCACTGCAGGTCAGTGGGAGGGTCTCACACTGAGGTGACGGTGAGTCGCCCAGCTGCACCTTCAGACAGGTGGAGTTTCCCTAGAATACACTCGTCTGTTTCATTTAAATCTTCTTTGAGTGTGTTTGAAAACCTAGAAAAAATTGAAAAAATGAATTCAGTTGAAAGATTCATAGATTGTTTCAGTGTCATTAACAGTCACCTGTCTGTTTGTCTTCCCATTACTTTTATCAGATTGATCAGCATCAGTTTGACAAAATTATGGACCTGATAGAGAGCGGAAAAAAGGAGGGTGCCAAGCTGGAATATGGAGGACAAGCTGTGGCAGAAAAGAACCTTTTCATTCAGCCCACCATCTTCTCTGGAGTCAAAGATCATATGCGGATCGCCAAGGAAGAGGTTGCAGTTTGTTAAATCACAGTACAGATACATCTGAACCCTAAATCTTGGATGGATGGATGGATGGATGGATGGATGGATGGATGGATGGATGGATGGATGGATGGATGGATGGGTGGATGGATGGATGGATAGGTGGATGGATAGGTGGATGGATAGGTGGATGGATGGATGGATGGATGGATGGATGGATGGATGGATAGGTGGATGGATGGATGGATGGATGGATGGATGGATGGATGGATGGATGGATGGATGGGTGGGTGGGTGGATGGATGGATGGATGGATGGATGGATGGATGGATGGATGGATGGATGGATGGATGGATGGGTGTGACAAAATCTTTAAAAGAAAGAAATATTAATAGAAGTATAAGAATATACTAATTTACATTTCTACTAATTATAGACCTATATCCACAATCAGTTTTATTTCTAAAGTTGTTGAGAAACAAAGTGTTGCAGATCAACTACTTGACCATCTTCACAGTTTTATTCAGGATTTAGATCACATCATAAGGTGCCTTTCCATTGGTGGGGGTTCCAGGTAGGTTTTCAGGGCTGGATTGTTGATGTGTGTCCGCATTACCACACGGGCCCTGCAAATGTGGCCTTCAGGAACCTTCATGGGGGCAAACATGCTCTTATAGGACAGGTACTCAGACTGGCCTACAGGAAGTACCTGGCGGCGGACGTCTCAATCACCTTCATCTCTCTCAACATACATCACATGAACACAAATCACTTGAACCATTTGGACCAGAAACATTTTGCTCCGAGTACATGTGATGCAAATGGAGATTACAGAACAAACGTTAGAAAGACCAACGAGGAGGTTCGGGACTCGTCGGTGTACTATGCCAAAGAGGAGGTCCAGTCGGGGTTTCCTGTCATCTCAATCGCTGCCATACTAAAAAAGCAAACAAAATAAACAAGACGCATCTCTGTCCGTTCCACAGTTATGTGTTTCATCTTCCCGTTACTCTTTTGCTCACTCTTCTTGTTTGTCACCTTTTATGTCGTTGGCATACAAACGGCATGAAATGTGCGTCGCCGCCACCTCGTGGTCAGCTGTGTTTGTTCAGTCGGGTTCTTGTGTGATGGGACTCTGTTACAGAGTCCTGCACGTGTTATTGGAGTTAAAGAATCACATGAACAGGTTTCAGTTTGTTTATGTGAGTCGGGAGTCAGCCTGGTGTCCGCAGGATTCTGTACTTATCACTCTGTATTTGCATCTGTTAGGTGCAAATACTATCAGGCAGTAAGACTGACGGCCGACCTTTCAACTGCCTGTGGACAGTCGTCACTAGACTGTCATGACTTCATATCAGTTTCACTGAAGAAGATGTCTTTTTGAGAACTATTTCATTTATGGATATAACTAAGAGGATACGTTTTCATCATACTTAGGGTTCGTTGATGTCCTAAACAGATTTCAGGCAACAAAATTCACATCAAAGATTCATGAACACTGCCCATATTGATGCTCATGAAACACACAAATAGAAACTGCTGCAGTGTGGTTGCTGAAAACGTCAAAAAGCTTGTCTGCAGCGACGGAAAATGAAAGGCCATGACTTTGTGAGTGTGGTTGTAGTTTAAAGGAGAACAGAAATGCAGTAGGACCATGAAGCAGACAGGATGTGGCTGAACCGGACAGAACTGAGAGCAAACGCAACGGTAGCTCTAAGTCTACCCCACACCCCAAAGTTCCTCCAGTCCGGCGTTCAGAGCAATAGTTTCAGCTGCTTCGACAACACTCAAACGTGAATCAGTCCTTACTACCGTACCTCCGCCGTGTGGGCCGCATCATCTGAGGAGGCTGTGCTCAAAGGTCAGCGACCGCCCAATGAAGTATGTAGAACCGGGTCTCAAAACGATTATAGGGCTTAAACTTTCTGGAGATTTTAAAACGTGTGTGTGACCTTTAGCAGGAAGTAGTGGTTTGTTGAATTGAGTGCACTAGTGTTGAGGGTGTCAGGTGGAACACATTTCACTTCTTACAGCAGCTTTCTAATTTTCCATTGAAGAAGCCTTGTTACATGTATTTCATAAAGAAAGAAATATGATCATTTAGGTGATTATTTTTTAACGGGGTAAATGTCAACATGCAGTTGACGTTCCATGTCGCAGCTACTTGGTTCCCCTCTTGTACGACCACTGCAGCAAACCGGGATGTTCTCCTGATTCAATCCCACAATCACAGTGGGACTTTAACCGGTATAGTGAAGGTCCATTACCCTGAGCACCTTGTGCAACGATCATCTTCCCACACTGAGCTTGAGGAGCTGTTCCTTTCCTTGTTCCTGCTCTTCCTGATGTCCACGGTCATCTCATGTATGTTGCTCGTGTTCAGAATCAGGGATTTTTCCTACATTGTGCTGCAAACGTCAGCAGTTCTCTGTACTGTCCTCCCGTCCACCACCATGAAGGCCGACAGTCGCGGTCCACAGTTCAGTTACATCCAGAAACCCTCCGGAGAAATCAGAGAACATAACTTTGTTGAACATAACTTTGTTAAGGCGACGGTGAGACGTGCACAACCGTGTCTCCAGACCCCAGGATGGACACTAACGCCGCGGGTTCCTCCCCGCCGCTTCTTTGGTTGATTAGGTTTACTAATACACTAGTACATTCTACACATTGCTCCTTCCTTTTTTAGCTTTCTTTCTCCTGTTTACACACTTTTATCTATTTTAAGTTTAGTTTAAGGATCGCTTACATTTCATGAATATTTCTATTTTCTATATACTTTTGAATAAAGTATCAGAAATGAGTTATTCCAGTTCCAGCTCTCTCTCTCTGTATATACAAAGATGTGATCTTCATTGATGTGTTTGCACTTCCAGATCTTTGGTCCGGTCCAGTGTATTTCAGCTTTAAGAGCCCGGAGGAGGCTGTAGAACGAGCGAACAGCTCGGACTTTGGCCTGGTGTCGGCAGTCTTCACTGCCAGTTTGGACCAGAGCCCTGTCTGTGTCTGCAGCCATGGAGACAGGAACCGTGTGGTAGGTCTCTGTTCATAAGCCCAAAGTGGGTATTATTTGGGACAATGATTCTTATTTTTCTTTGCATAAATTAAAAATGACAAACCTTTTTCATGCACAAATTCAGATATCGGTGTGGCCCATTCATGTGCTGTTATCCGGCTTCGGTTCCATATCGGTGGCCCCCCGTTCTGTGCGGTAGTCCGCTTCGGTTCCATAGCAGGTGGCCCAGTTCTGCTGCGGGTAGTCCGCTTTCGGTTCCAATCGGTGGCCCAGTTCTGTGCGGGTACTCCGCTTTGGCTTTTTTACTTGGAACACAGATGTCTGAAAGTGGCTGCAAAAGTCCCTCCGCCGTACTGTTGATGGCTGCAAATTACCAGACATAAAAAACACCGTACGGACACCTTAACCACGCTTAAAAAGGCCGTTCACCGTCTCACTTTTTTTCCACCTCAGTGTCAGCCCTGAATTACTTCACCTTTGTCCATTACCTGATAAGTAGGAATTTTGAAGTTCATGAAGAACACAAAGATAGATGACAGATAATATCTGTCTGTTAAGAAAGAAAGTGGAGGTAAATGTACGAGCTTTTTTTCCGGATCCTGACTGTTGCAACTTTTTCTGAAGTGGATTTTGTATTTTAATAAAGCCGGTGACCACATCAAGACTAACCACCTGCTTCACTTTAAGGATCAACTGCTACAACGCTCTTCATGTCCAGACTCCCTTTGGAGGCATATAAGATTGTCAGGAAATGGACGAGAGCTGTGAGAAACATCTCTGCTCTGCTTCTCAGATTTTCTTTCTTTCACCATCGTTCCTGTTGAACATGTGTTTTTATTTGCTCTCTGTCCTCCTCAGTGGAGAGTACGCCGCTGGCTGAGTACGCCGAAGTGAAAACGGTGACCATCAAGCTGACTGCAAGCGCATGAGCAAACCGCTGCGGCTGTCTTCACCCCCAGCGGCCCGGCAGCAGGCTCATACTGGATGTGGCTAGAAGCAAAGTCATGCTTTCACTTGTTATGTGATACTCTTTACAAGAGGACAATAGTTTACTAAATAGTGTCATCGGTTTCCTGCCAGTGAAAGGGATTGTGATGGGGTTTGCATCAACACAGCATGCAGCATGTAGATGTCAAAACTATAAACAAGAAAACTTAACCATGTATATGAATGTTGTAGAGCTTCTCTTGTTTGCCAGTCTTGAGGAGTGTCCTCACGCCTGATATCGAGACAGAAGCACTATGTGTAATTGTAAAGACAAACCTGCTCCAGCTCCAGCTGAAAGGTCCTGCTGCTGGACGACGATGTTCAAACTAAACCCAGCGTTTTCCGTCCGAGCGCGTCTGGGGCTTAATTTTGTTTCCCGCTCAGCTCCGTCACGGATGCTTTTGCTGACTTGCTGAAAGGTAAACGTCTGTCCTGTTCTCTGTTCTTTGGAAGACTGAAAGAGGTTTTTAACAGAACTTTTAACTCAGAAGCATTTCTCAAGCCCTGTCAGCCTAAGCATGATGCTGCCACTGCCGTGCTTCACTGTGGAGATGGTGGGCTTTGTTACGCAAGACTAAATTATGACCATTTCAAATACAGGTTGTAGTTTTAACAAAACAGGGGCAAACACCAACCGTTTTGGGCTTTTATTGCCTCAAGCTTTCAGAACATCATTTTAGTACGTTTAGTAGGTCACTTGACCTGACAGAAATGTAAAATTGTCTATACATACAGCTAATCATACGTGATGAGGATCAGCAATGTGTAGTAAAGAACCCGCGAGTACAGTCAGGAGTAAAGATGGTGGAGCTGTGAGTGCCCTTCGCCACAGTGGCAGCGTCAGACCGTAGCAGTCTAAGATGAGATGTGCAGGACCAACCAGTACCAGGATCCAACGGCACCTGCGCCTCCCGACGCAGCCCGGACCAGCGGGGACCGTGGGAGGGCAGCTGACTCTGCTTGCTTGTCGTGGCCCTCCACGTCTCCAACATGCCTGGCCTCCTTATAGCTGAACATGTTATTGATGAGCTTTACAAATGGTTATCCATCTGTGGTTGTCAGAACAACTTGTCACACTGCCCCGACTGGGGTAGATCACAGTCAGTGGGGCAGTGCTCTGTGGAGATACGGCGTTGTGAAGGCCAGGTCGTGTTTCAGGTAAACCAGGAACAGTTTGGGTCACATTCTGCTGTTTTACAGTCGCTAACTGACTCACAGTGTTTCACATCATTTCAAAGCAAAATGACAGCAGTTCTTTTTCACAACAGTCACTTCAATTACAGTAGTTCAGCAGTACAATGAGTTCTACCTGGGAAATGACTGGCTGAGCACAGTAACCGTGAAACCGCTCTGTCGGACCATTTGCACAGTGTTGTACTTGTGGGCGTTTGGCCAGGTGAGTCTGGACCTGCAGGGCATCGCAGCTGCTGTTAGACGGTGCAGTCAGCTCACTCTTTTTAATAACATGACGGCCATGAAGATGGTTCTTAGAAGACCTAAAGAACCATGTCTGAGTGAGTTGCTCATGTTTTCTATAAGTATTTCATTAAATATTCATTTTTTTTTTTTTTGTTCCTTTTCATTGTCATGTGGGACATCGTGCACACGCTGTATGTGCAATGCACCGAAATTAGTCTCTGCTTTTAACCCATCAACTAGTTTCACTAGTGAGCAGTGGGGCTGCTAGCAGGGCAGCGCCCCGGGGAGCAATGGGAGTTAAGGGCCTTGCTCAGGGGCCCCCACTGATTTACCATTACCATACCATACCAAATACACATATAAGTGTAACACAAGTAACTAAGCTCAAACAATATTAAAGCTTCAAAATGCAGTATGTGAAGATCTGAAAGAGGACATGAGGGACGTTCATGAAGGGGACACGTGGAGAAAAGTCCAGGTGGGGATTTGAGAGGTGCCCAGGGCCAGAAGTAAGTAAGTGAGTTAAGATGAGACCCTGTTGCCGTGGCCACCACGAGGGTGGGCCTCCATGAACTTCTGTAAGTGGCACCAGCGGTTGTGAGCGAGCTGACGCAGCAGCAGCAGCAGCGACAGCATCAGCAGCAGCAGCAGCAGCAGCTGTGACAGCAGCAGCAGCATCAACAGCAGCAGCAGCAGCATCAACAGCAGCTGCGACAGCAGCAGCAGCTGCGACAGCAGCAGCAGCAGCTGCGACAGCAGCAGCAGCAGCAGCTGCGACCAGCAGCAGCAGCAGCAGCAGCTGCGACAGCGACAGCAGCAGCAGCAGCTGCGACAGCAGCAGCATCAACAGCAGCTGCGACAGCAGCTGCGACAGCAGCAGCTGCGACAGCGTGCAAGTGCCTCACTTTCTGACAGATGGTGAACAATAAACTGTTGTAGAATAAACTCTTTACTGCTTTGAATTTTGGCCTCTCCAGTGTTGTTTCATTGTCTTTGTTAACTGTCTGTGTATAGTTTAGTGCTGAGGTTGGTGAAATACTTTTTTTTATATATATATTTGCAGTTTAATGTTGCAGCAGATGTAAGTGTTCTTGCGCGTATGTGAGAATGAATGTGAACGTGTCCCACACCAGCCCTCTGGACCGTCTAATCTACCAAACTCTATTAGGACCTGAGACATTTAGGACTAGAACCCTGACAGCGAAGGACAGAAAGACAGACGGAGACAGAAGATTGTGATGGATGTAACTGATAATGGACTGGTGTGGTGTGATGTAGGGAGTATATGAGGTTTTGTGGTTATGTCAGATGTAGGGTGAGGGGTTACCCCCTGACCCACCCCCTGACCCTACCTACTGGTAGGTGTAGGCGCTGGGCCCCCGCTCCCCAGACGGCGAAAAGGAGAAACGACACAGGATCCACGGGGGGCACCAGCCTGCAGGGCCGCCACACACCTGCATCACAGAGGAGAAACCACACAGGTGGGGAGAGAGGGCCACCCGCCCAACCCTCACCCACCACCCCATGAGGGGCACGGCATACACCCCCTGGCTAGGAGGCACAAGGCAGAAAGGAGGAACCAAACCCACAAGGGTCTGACCCACGCTGTCCCCTCGACACATCTCGAGGGGACCAAGCCAGGGATCCCCCCAGGAGGCCAGGTGTCAGGTCAGCAGGAGCCACCCAAGCACACCCACCACAGCCCCCATCACAGCACCACCAGCACCATCAGGTCCCAGAAATGCTGTCCAACATATTTCCTTGTTTGTTGGATACTCTTGGGGAAAAAAGATCTATTTCTGACTGCTCTGGGTTCTGGTCTTGCCCGTATTTAATTACATCATTGATTTCTTGCGGTGGCGTCTTTTATTCGGTTTAAATGGTGTTAGGATCTTTAGTGTTCAGGAAACGGGGGTGTGGAGAGCAAAATGTGCACACGTGCACTGCTGCAGTCGTCTTTCTCTGCGTCTTTATTATTGCCAGTTAACGTGTCCGCGGGTTTGTGGGTTTGAGGGTTCCAGGTTTCACCGTCGTCCATCGTGCGTTTTATTTTGAAACAAACATCCGGACGTGGGGCTTTTACTACAAGGGGTGTGGCGTTATTTTGGAAGTGATTCGCGGAACTCCTCTGCCGTCCCTCAGCCGTGTCGTGGATCAGGAAGTGCGTGGAAGGGCAGTTGGACGGTAATGCGTGCGTGACGCGGCCGGGACCGGCGAGGCCGCGAACGCGTCCCGGGATGAGCTTCTGGAGCCGCCGCCGCGCCGTGAGTCTGCCCGTCGCTGCTCTTCTCCTTCACCTCGAGCTGCTGTTTGCTCCGTGACGCCCGTCGCACAAGAAGCCAACTTGTTTTCCAAATCTGCGTCTTCGGTCAGTTTTCTTGTTTGTTGTTTGTTTGCAACCGGCCGCTGGCAGCTCCCAGTCCGCGCTCCCGGGCGGCGCGGAGGACGCGGCGGCTGACGGTCCTCCGCGCGTCCACGTCCTGGAAACGCACTGGGAACACCTGCGCTCAGCTGGGAGTTACTGCTACTTCTCTAAAGCCAAACGAAAGCGAGCATTTCACTTCTTTGTGCACAAATGGAACAGATTGAGACAGATCCGAACCAGAACTCACACGTAGATCACGATCACAGAAAGGCTGAAGGCTCTTTGATGCGTTACCTATTTCTATTTATTTCAGAGATTTTTCAAACGTAAGCAGTTGGTAAACTTGGTCTGCAGGTTTGTGCAGGATACCGACAGCTTGATAGGGTTAAAGAAAAAAACCTCAGACGGGCAACAAATAAATAATCAAATAAGACACGAAAACATGCTGCAGGCGCGCGGATCGTCGCCTCAAAGAGCAATAAGGGAGTATCGATCCCTGCAGAGACGTGGCAGACGGTGGCACCGGTGAACGGGTGGTCCAGGGAGTCCTCCAGGATCCGCACAGGACTGACAGGAAGGGCTTCCAGTTTAAATATAGTTCATCGCTGTCAATCAAGGTACTTTTGGCAGGGCTGCATTCAAACGTTGGAAAAAGCAGGAAATCACTGGTTTTGACATGTTAACAGTTAAAGGAAACGTAAAAGAGCAGAGTAAATGAACCAAGCAACATGTTTACTTAAAAATATACAAATACTTGTTTTCTTTTTGTGACGAGACAAAAACATCTTCTTTTCATATTCACAAACAGAAAAAAGTTTTCAAATCATAAGCTATGAGGAGTATGTTGTAGACCTGGCTGAACTGAGGCGCTCCGAGATCTGGACCTGGCCTAATGTGGAGGCAGGTCCAGATCCAGGTGGGTTGCAAACACACCTTGGAAGAAGGAACATTTGAGAATTAGCTGTGCACGTCACCTTGAACTATCGTTACGGTGATTAACCAGCGTTCCTCGTGGTCTGACGAAGGACGTCGTCTCAAGTGGTCTGACGACGGACGTCTGACGTCGGACGTCTGACGACGTCTCAAGTGGTCTGACGACGGACGTCTGACGACGTCTCAAGTGGTCTGACGACGGACGTCTGACGACGTCTCAAGTGGTCTGACGACGGACGTCTGACGACGTCTCAAGTGGTCTGACGACGGACGTCTGACGACGTCTCAAGTGGTCTGACGAAGGACGTCTGACGACAGACGTATAAAGTGGTCATTACAGTGAAATCTTAAAAATGAATGAGTCATCTGGCCTGCGGCCTGACTGAAGTGAAATGCTGGCATCTTCCGGAGAGGGGTGCGTGCAGTTTTCTGTACCTGCTCCTGCTTTGTGGTCGTCATTCGATACCGGTCCTTGAACTCGAGCCACGTTCGACAGCACGCTCACAAACGCAGCAGAGCACTGCATCCTCAGTCCGTTGCACCTTTTTATGTTGATGCTCTTCTTGGCGGCATACCTGTCAAAGTAACCGTGTGACACATGAACTTCATTATTCCTTAAGAAAGTTTTATAAGTTTAAATCCACAGTATGAAATGAGCGCGATGCGTTGCCAACTGATAATTGATTGTAGATATTCGTTGCAGCGGAGAACTCCCAGTCAACGCCCGTGGTCACGCTGACGTGACCTGCAGTATACAGCCAGACTTCCACGGATCAGTGGTCAACCACCGATCATAAAATGTTTGGAAGGGGGATGCGAGGTTTTATATGACACCTACTGGGGTAGACATAAAGGAGAAGACTGCAGGAAGTGATTCAGCTGAAATATATACTCTTAAAGCATCCTCAAATGGTGCATATCTCTCAGAGAAAGAAAGTGGGCAAAGATTAAGCATAAAAAGGACTGGAGCCAAATCCATGCAGAACCCTGCGTTGCGTACCCCGTCAAGTTAGTTGAAGCCATCAGTGCATTCGGTTACCACCAAAGGAAGGAGGATGTGCGTGTCGGGTAACAGAAGTCTGTAAATCTGACAGTTGCAGCGGAGTTCTTTAGTTTTGGATTACAGCAGCGTCATGTCCTATATGATATCTAGAGTTCTCCATCCACAAGAAAAATAATGTTTAACTGTGGAGCAGTGCACCAGGAGGCTTCACGGGGCTCCCAGCTTTTACTAGAACCAGACTTTCCACGCAGTTGTCCAGGATTCACAAAGAACCTGTTGCCATTACAGCTGCCATCACAAAAAGGTTCCACCACGTTCCTCTGCTGGCGACGTGAATTTATGCTCAGAACCGAGTGGAAGGCAGGATGGAAGTGCATGTGTTTGGGGGAACTTCTACAGACTCTCTACTACAGACACCTTTGGCGTTGAAGCTTCATCTCAGCAGCTTCAGACTGACGCAGCAGCGCCTACCTCCCAGCTGGGTAAGCAGTGGTCGTGATGCGTTGGCTGGGACACCTGAAGCAGCATGAGCAGAGGAGGTGGAGGATCTTGATATGCATCATGACAATCTTCCTGTTCAACCCAATGGTGCGTTGAGTCCGATGCTTTCTACTTCAACCTTATATTTCCTCTGGAATATCGGAATCTGTGGCCTTGATTCAGAAAAGGATTCTGCAAGACTTGTGTAGGAAAAAAAAGAGTATACAATGATGACCACTAGAAAGATTCGCCACGAAAGGAGATGGAAAACTTTGAGCCCGAAAAACACAGTGGTGTCACAGTTGACGTTTCCGACCATGAGGATTTCCAGAGGGACCGGACCCAGGACGGAGCCGGGACCCAGGACGGAGCCGGGACCCAGGACGGAGCCGGGACCCAGGGCGGAGCCGGGACCCAGGACGGAGCCGGGAGCCAGGGCGGAGGCAGCCGGGAGCCAGGGCGGAGGCAGCCGGGAGCCAGGGCGGAGGCAGGGCGGAGCCAGCAAGGAGCCACCAAGGAGCCAGGGCGGAGCCCGGAGCCAGTGCAGAGCCCGGACCCAGGGCGGAGGCAGGGTGGAGGCAGCCGGGACCCAGGGCAAAGCCAGGGCGGGGGGCAGCGGGGAGCCAGGGAGGACGACGGCGACGTGACCGGCTTCACTTGAAGCAGGTTTCATCCAAAAACACCTGCCAGTGTAGAACTGTGGCATATGAATCGTATAACAGTGACAGCAAACGGGGATGAGACGCCACACATGTCCCATTCAGGACCACGTATGAATTTTATTTTTACATCGTCTATTACAACACAAGTTGTCTCCAGGATCTTTCCAGAGACCAGAACATGACCCTGAGCAATTATTACATAAACAGCGGCAGGTAAAAACTTCCCTAGAGGAAGAAAAACCTTAAGCCAAACAGTGGCAGGAAAAACTCCCCTTTAAGAGGGACGAAACCTGGATCAGGACCAGGCTCATGAGGAGGTAGAAACCTGGACCAGGACCTGGATCATGAGGGGGGACCCTCGTGCTGAAGACCAGCAGGTAGAGCAGGAAGTAAAGAGAAGAGAGACAAAGACACACCGTCAAAGCAAGCAGCTCCTGAGGTTCTGGTCTGCAGAACATGTACAGAAGAGGAGAAGAAGGGCCAGACAAGCACAACAAACTACAAGAACAATGGACCACAATAATGCTTATGGGATACTGTTAATAAATGCAGGTTGAGGTGAAGAAGAGACAGAGAAACAGAGCAGGTGAAGGGGAACCACTCAGTGGATCATGTTGGTGTCCCCCTGCAGCAGGTCTACAGCAGCAGATCCAGATGAAGCTGTGTTGAAGACCAGGTGCTGTAGTCATGTCATCAATTTGTGGACATCCAGTCCTTGATGTCCTTAAGACACATCTGAAGTTTGTCTGATGGTTCTGTTTCATCTTCATAGACAGATACAGCTGCGTATCATCAGCATAACAATGAAAATTAATGCCGTGGTTCCGGATAATACTTCCCAAGGGCTGCATGTATAAACTGAACAGGATTCATCCAAGGAACACCGTATCAACAGCAAAGCATGGTGGCAGTAGCTTTATGCTTTGGGACTGCTTTTCTCCAGCTGGGCCAGAAAATTAACTTAGAAGCTGACAGTTACAGGCCACTCTGGCCTTTTTCATTTGGACGTGCACGTTGTCCGCCTAATTGATGTTTGAAATGGCTTCATAGGTTGTGCAATCTATGAACAATGCTTTTGTCATTAGATTAGATACAAGTTTATTAATCCCTTAGGAAGGTTCCTTTAGGGAAATTTGGTTCAGGAGCTACACTCGTATAGAAAAAAAGAAAAGTTGTAATAGAAGAAATATAAATGTACATTCGCACACCTGTTTTTGACACCAGCAGTCAGATATTGGACAGCTGTTTAACCAACCACAGAGGCGCCCATCTGATCCGTTTATCCAGCCTGGAGGAGTTTTTGCTCGATATGCTACACCCCTGGCAAACTTTCATGTGGAAAAGGATGCCGTCAACCACAGACTGGTGGACTTCCGCAGGGTTCCCTGCAGGTGTTTAAATGAGTTCAGCCCTCTCAAGAAATGCAGCCTGCTCTGGCCCCTCTTATACAGGCGGTCTGAGTTGCAAGACCAGTCCAGTTTGTTGTCCAGCCACACCGGAGGCACTTGCAGTTTCATGTGACCTCAGCCTCGTTTCTCTCAACATATGCATAGTCCAACGTTTTATCACAAATGTCCACCCGCAGCAATGATGCGTAGTTCAGGAGGTACCTCAAATCTGTCTGAGATGTGAGCTTTGGTCCATAGTGACTTCATAGCAGTGAAGCGGAACCACTGATCATTTAAGAAACGGAGGATTTTTTTGTGATCTCTACAAACTCAGTGTTCGTTAACCTGCCTCACTGAGACGGCGCTCACATGCACTGCATTTCCTCTTCTCTTGATTGAATAAATGTATTAGGAAGAAGAAAAATACGTTTGACAAATAAAATACTGTCTACACATTAAATAATTCAAAACCCTTTTTTACATCCATTTTTTTATTTAGTAATTCATTTCCTTTTGGGAAATAAAGTATTTGTGAATAGCAATGCTAAACAATACAAAGTGCTAAAATATCTATTGAAATGTTTTTTATGTAATGTTGAAGAGGTGTGTGTTGAACTGCTCTGACGTGTGGTGGCTTTGTTCTTCATTGCGGCTTCTCTGTTCGTATGCAGGTTGTAGGCCTCCTCTGTCTGGAGGAGCTCTGTGATCTTGGTCTACTTCGCTGTCCATCCCAGTAGGAAATGTCCTACTGGTCAGTGTGCACTTCCCAGGAAACGGGAGCGACTCCCAGCAACATGGAGCAACAAAGCGGTGAGTAATCTTGCAACAGTAGAAGCCTGCTCGGGCTGCAGCGGGCTGTCTAAACCCAGTCTCAGTTCGGCCTCTCACACTGGTGTTGGCAGGTTAAAAAATGGTGCACCTGCAAACTCAAAAGTATCTACGAGTGGAGCGACGGCAGCTCTGCTTAGATTTAGCAAATGGAGAACTGAAACCATGAAAGTTTCAGAAGCAGTACATGTCACCGTTTGCCTGTTTGTAAGAGGGGGGTGGGGGGGTGAGGTCCCAGATGCTGTGAATAACTTATGAAAATGTTTCTTTCATCGTGGTTTCGTTGATTTACACGAGTTTATACGAGTACATGCAGAAGTCAAGTTTTACATTTGACTCAAAAATGGTTTTATTGCTGCTTCTGCTTTATAAACTACATTGGGGGGTGGGGTGGGGTGGGGGGTGTCTGTGGTGATGGGTTGGGCCATGTGTGTTCTGTTCCTGTTGTAAAAAGGAAACAGTTTTGAATAACTACAGGAGCAAGTGAAAAAGAAAACGAGACAAGAAGTGTCCACACCACCAACAAACCCTGACTCAACCTGACCCCCACCCCAAAGAACCCAACCTGACCCCCACCTCAAAAGGACCCAACCTGACCCCCACCCCAAAGGACCCAACCTGACCCCCACCGCAAAGGACCCAACCCAAAGAACCCAACCTGACCCCCACCGCAAAGGACCCAACCTGACCCCCACCTCAAAAGGACCCAACCTGACCCCCACCTCAAAGGACCCAACCTAACCCCCACCGCAAGGACCCAACCTAACCCCTACCCCAAAGGACCCAACCTGACCCCCACCCCAAAGGACCCAACCTAACCCCCCACCGCAAAGGACCCAACCCAAAGAACCCAACCTAACCCCCACCTCAAAAGGACCCAACCTAACCCCCACCGCAAAGGACCCAACCTAACCCCCACCCCAAAGGACCCAACCTAACCCCCCACCCCAAAGGACCCAACCTAACCCCCACCCCAAAGGACCCAACCTAACCCCCCACCCCAAAGGACCCAACCTAACCCCCCACCGCAAAAGGACCCAAGCTTTCATGTTCTTTGTTGTCAGCTTCATTTTTGACATCAGATCGGCAACATAGTCCAGAAGTGGCTGGTTGTGGGCCGTTTAGCGCTAATAAGGATTTGACAGGAAAAACACTATTTCAAAGAGGTCATGTGATCGGGGGCAGCCCGGGTTCAGTCATGTGTCCTCCAGCTGGTAGGTTGGTGAATCGACGCTCAATCCCAGCATGTGTTGGTGTCCTGCAGCAGACCCCCGAACCCCATGATCCTCCTGCTCCAAAGCGCTCGCGTTGGTGTGCACAGCGATAGAAACCAAGCGCTGCATGAAGTGCATATATGAAATTATATAAAATACATCTACAACTAAACTTCTGCAGCAGATTCAGTTTTTATTAGAAAACAAAAAGCAAGCAAAAATGTTTGTTTTATAAATGGTATTAACTTTAGCTCAGTCCTCTTGTGTACAGCCGTGCTACTTCATCTGGCAGGCAAAGAGAGACACGTGCACACGTACAAGCTCCCAGAGACCCCCAGCAGAGGTTTTGGTGTGACCGTCCTGGTGAATGTGACTTTGTTTTTGAGGAGTAAACTAAGCTCTGTGTATTTGATGCCCTTTATTTTTATTTATTTTTTTTTTTTCTTAAACTAAATGAGACATAGTTGTTCCATCTTTTTTTTTTTTTTTTTTTTGCCCTTGTTTGCATATATATTTATGGTTGATACCATGTTGGTATAACCGGAGTTGTATATATGCATTTTAATCTGGTAACCAAGGGTGTTTTGTGTGTGTGTGGGTGGGTGTGTGCGAGTGTGCTACCTTCACCAGCCCTCATAACAGTCAAACTATATTTTTATTGATCCCTGGAGAAATCAAACAAGATAAAAGTAAAGGGAGAAAGAGGGGTATAAATATTCTGCAGAGGAGGGCTATAGTCACCGGGTGTGGAGGGTGGAGAGAAAGAGAGCAGGAGAGAGAGACGAGACAGTGGTGGTGCAGTCTGGTGTCTGTGTTGTAATATGCATCAAGAAGAGTTTATAATGTGTTGTTTAAAGAGTAAAAAGTGGACACAAGACAATCAAGTGTTATAAGCAAAAAAGAAAACAGAGAAAAGGGGGAGGAGTTTTCTATTTACAATCACATCGTTTGAGCGTTTGGGGGGGGTTGGAGGCAGTATTGAAAAGTCATATATATAATAGGCATAGAAGTATTTAAATACTCATACATGTCCACATATATCAAAATAAAGTTATAAACAGAGAAGATAGATAAATAATCCATAAACACACACACACACACACACACACACACACACACACACACACACACATATTCATACAATCAATGAAAATAAACCGTGGATTAATGTGTGGACATCTAAGATGTTATGCATAGGTGTAAGATACATATGCACATGTACATGATTATACATACATACAAATATACATTGATACATGCTGTACAGGTGTGCCTAATTGAAGTACACACACATATATATATATATATATATATATATATATATATATATATATATATATATATATATATATATATATATATATATATATATATATATATATATATATATATATATATATATATATGAGTAGCTATTCATATGATATACATACACATACCTTTAAATCATTGCATATAGTATATCAGTATATGCATACACTTTGCATGTTCATGTCACAATACATTTCCCAGTAATCATTTACTTACACTCATGCAACTCATATTCATACATACATACATACATACATACACACATACACACATACATACACACACCCATGCATATCATCCATATAAGTATATACACCCACTTGCATGTACCCACATACACCTAAATAGATACATGCACATAGGGATACACACACACAAATACATAAACATGTACACACACACACCCACACACACATATACACACACACGTGCGTGCGTGCATGCATGCACACACACACACACACACACACACACACACACACAGCTATTCATACATACATATATACCACATACATTCACGCATATACACAACCACACTCACGTATATAACTACACACACACACACACACACACACACACACACACACACACACACACACACACACACACACACACACACACACACACAGCTATTCATACATACATATATACCACATACATTCACGCATATACACAACCACACTCACGTATATAACTACACACACACACGCACACATACACACACACACGCACACACACACACACAGCTATTCATACATACATACATATCACATACGTTCACACACATATATGCACAAACATACTCACGTATATAACTACACACACACCAATACATACACACATATACACACCAATACATACACACACACACATATACACACCAATACATACACACACACACGCACACACATACATACACACACACACACCCATACACACACACATATAAAACATGCATCTATGTATATAAACTCACTTATTTGCACATAAATACATACAAGAATATAATAATAATAATAATACATTTATTAATTACAAAACTAATAATATTAAGTCATTTAAACACTTCCTCCTTTAAATAGTTATTCTTACAATTCCGTTGTTGGTTCCTATCGTCATCGGTAGCGCCCCAACCCTCCCCCCAGCCCTGGGCCACCCCAGCCCCCCACGGCCGCGGGCGCAGCCAGCAGGAGGGGAGGGAGGAATCCGAGGCCGCCGATCCCACACCCTCCCTTAGTACAGACCATTACCAGCTGGAGACCCAGCAGGCTCAAGGAAACAAGGCCGCGATATGCCCCCAGATCCCCCGACCTCCAAACATATCGAACCCCGACGGGCAAGAAACAGTGTCGCCGGTGGCCCGCCAATGCATCGGCCCCCGCCACGCGCCCCGGCGACGCGACAGCGACACCGAACTCCAGTAGCCACGGTGCCGGACAGGCAAAGAGGGTGGGGCAGGCGGAAGGCGGGAGGGAAGAGGGACAGAGGAGCCAGAGCAGCGCGACCGGCCCAGGGGGGGCCGGGACCGCCACCACCCACCGGCCGCAGATTCACATGCCCGGGAGCCGAAGCAGCACGGCGGGGATGCAGCCGACACCCGGAGGCGGCGCAGGAACCAGGAGAAGGAACCCGCCGACACACCGCGACACACCCAGACACACCCAGACAGCAACCGGCGCCACACCTTCCCCGCCAGAGGTCCCCCCCAGAGGCCGGCCCCGGCACCAGACCCACCAACCAAGGCGCAACCCAGACCCGCCGGGGCCCCAGAAATCCCAATCGCAGGACCAGATCCGGAAGGCAAGAGCGCGGACCAGGCAGCCAGGCACCCAAAGACCCACCGGGACCGCCCGGCACGCGACCCCCGAAAAGCCCCGCACGACCCCCCCACCCCCCCCCCCCCCCCCCACCCCACCCCACCTGGACCCCTCCCCTCTCATTTGTTTTTTTTTTTTTTTTTCCCCTCCCCTATTTTTAATTTATTTATTTTATTTATTTTTTTCCAATTAAAATAGTATATTTTCTAATATGATTGTGTTCGGGTGCATTAAAAACAGAAACTGGTATCTGCAGGGTGGGCACCCCCCACACATCTCAGTTCTTATGGTTAAGTTTGTTTGTGTTTTTTTTTAAATTCACCTCTTATGTAGGTATGTTTGGATGCATTAAAAATGTGATCTGGCATCTACGGGGTGGGCACCCCCCACACATCTCAGCTCTCTCCGTTATGTTTGTGTTTTTTTTTTTTTTTTTTTTTTTTTTTTTTTTTTTTTGGGGCATATATGAGAGGGGAGGGGGGGTAACAGGGAGGGGAGGTCCGGCGGGACCCGGGGGCCACCACCAAGCAAGCCCCGGGCAGCCACAGGGGACCGGGCCAACAGCCACGCTCGAACCATCAGGACCCCCCACAAAAGGGCACCAGAGCCCCCGAAGAGGCCGAGCCACCCCCCCAGCCGCAGGCCAGAAACCGGCGCCGGCCCCAGCGAAGGCCACCAGGCAGGGCCGTACGGGGCCGCCACTGACGCGGGAGTTGGATGGCGGCGGAGCCCCAGTCCGTGCCCCAGCGCCACCCCCGGGGGCCGACCGCCCCCCCCGCCCCACACCACCGCCAACACCCAGTGCACCGCAACCGATAGGGATGGCAACACCCCAGCCCCCCAACGCGCGCCGCACCGCCCCCGCCCCCCCAACCCCTCAACCCACCCAAACCCCCCACCCACCAACCGACGCCAAAGATTTGAAAAAAAAAAAAAGAAAAAAAGAATTAAATAAAAATAATAATAATTTATCAAGCTATAAAGGCAAGAGAGAACGCATGGGCACAACCCCAATAACGACAACAACCACAAGAGATTCTGCCCCCCCCCCCGACTTACCAATCTAGTTCAGCGAATTATCAGGCTAATAAAAAAAAACCTGCTAATTGCAATCAAGAACAACGAGGAGTGAAAATATTAGTTTGTGAAGGATGACATAAATTTATTCCAAATTCGGTTAAAATTTGGTGTTTGGTTTTTAATTGAGGCAGATAGTTGTTCCATTGATATGAAATCAGTTAATAAGTTTTTCCAGAGGACGATATTGATGGAGTTTTAGTTTTCCAGTTCATGAGGATTGTTTTCTTGGCGATGATTAGGGCAATAGAAAGAATTCTATTGGAGGTGTTATCCAGTGATAGAGTAGAGAAATCTCCCAGAAGGCAGACTGATGGTGACAGTACAATGCGGCAATCCAGAAGTTGAGAGAGAGAGTCAGTGATGTTGTGCCAGAAGGTTTTGACTGGTTCACAGTCCCAGAGAGCAGCAAGTAGGTGTCCGGTAAATTTTGTGTACACTGTGTGCAAATTTTCGTATCCTTAAATCCCATTTTAAACATTTTTTCCCCCGTGAAATGAATCCTGTGAATTACGTTGTATTGTATAAGTTGTAGATTAGCATTTGAGGTGGATATAAATATATTTTTACAAATTTGAGGCCAGAAGTCAGCATTGAAGGAAATCTCTAAATCTTGTTCCCATTTAGTTGTTGGGATGGACATTGTAGACTTGTTTATCGCAATTAACTTATAAATTTTGGATAGAATTTTATATTGACTAGTAATTTGAGTTAATTCTGAAATCAGCAGAGGAAGGTTTAGGTTGGGTGTTTTACTACTTATTTTTGTCTTAATAGCAGATTTAATCTGAAGATATTCTAGAAATTGATTTCCTCCAATGTGATGCTTCTGTACAAGGTGAGAGAAAGGAACCAGAGTGTTGTTTTCGTAGATGTGTTTGAGGTGCGTGATACCCTTAGTGACCCATGATGCTAGATTTAATGGTTTCCCGTTTATCAGAAAGTCCGGATTATTCCAAATGGGAGTGTATTTACTCGGTGTTACTGACGTGCCGTTGACCATTTGGTAGAAGTCCCACCAGGCTGTCAGAGTTGAGGCTATGATTGGGTTTTTGAAACAGGGGTGACGAGTAATAGTACGGCTTATAAATGGCAAATCAGAGATATTGATTTCTTTACAAAATAGTTGTTCTAGCTCTATCCAAGAGCAATCACACTGATTTGGTTTGATCCATTTATAAACATACTGGAGTTTATTTGCAAGATAATACTGAAGGAAGTTTGGTGCCTCCAGACCACCATGTAATTTAGTTTTTTGTAGCGTTGATAATTTAATTCTAGCTTTTTTGCTTTTCCAATAATAGTGTGTAATTATTGAATCTAGGGATTTGAACCAGGGGGTTGGAGGTTTGATTGGGATCATTGAGAAAAGATAATTTACCATAGGGAGTATGGTCATTTTTATTGTTGCAATTCTACCGATGAGGTTTATTGGTAAATTTATCCAACGTTTTAGATTTCCTTCTATCGTTTTCAGGAGTGGGTTGTAGTTAAGGCCAATTAACTCTGACAGCTTAGGGGAAATGTTGATTCCCAGGTATTTGATGTTGCCTGTGTTGATTGAGAAGAGTGCAGTGTCATTTACAACATCCCAGCTGTTAGTATTCAGTGGAAGTAAGGTGGATTTAGACCAGTTAATAGAGTAGTCTGAGATATCAGAGAAAGAATTAATAAGGTTGATAGTTTGAGGAAGTGATGTAGATGGGGTTTGTAAGTACAAGAGTATATCATCAGCATATAAGCTGATTTTATGGGTTGCGTCTCCAGTTTTGATTCCTAGAATATGTTTATCTTGTCGTATGGCTGCTGCCAGAGGTTCTATAAAGATGGCAAATAGGGATGGAGAGAGTGGACATCCCTGCCTTGTACCCCTGTGCAGAGTGAAGCGCTGTGATATTAATCCATTTGTGGTGACTGTTGCCATCGGTGACGTGTAAAGAATCTTAATCCAGTGAATAAATGATTCACCAAAGCCAAATTTTTTAAGCGTCTGAAATAGAAATTCCCAATTAACTTTATCAAATGCTTTTTCAGCATCCAATGAGAATATGGCTGTTGGTGCATTTGTTTGTGATGAGTAATGAATCAGATTAAATAGTCTGCGCAGGTTATTGGTAGAGTGTCTTCCTTTAATGAAGCCCGTTTGGTCTGGGTGGATAAGTGGAGTAACTTTTTCAATTCGTAGCGTCAGCGCTTTACTGATAATTTTAGTGTCTGAATTAATTAGAGATAACGGGCGATAACTTGCTGGAAGAGTGGGATCTTTCCCAGGTTTCAGTATTAAAGAAATCATCGCTGTATTCATTTCTGTAGAGAGCTTAGATTTTTTCTTAATTTCTGCTATTAACCTTGTAAATATGGGTGCCAAAATATTCCAAAAGTGTTTATAAAATTCTGCCGGGAAGCCGTCTGGACCCGGTGATTTGTTATTGGGCATGAGTTGGAGAGCTTTGTGGAGCTCTGTTGGGGTTAGAGGTTTATCCAGTTCTCCAGCCTGATCTTCTGTAAGGTGGGGTAGGTTAATATTGTTGAGAAATTTATCAATCTCAGCTATGTTTGACTTATTTGTAGATGAATACAGCTTTCTATAGAAAATCCGTCCGATAGTCCGTCAAAGTCAGGATCTTCAAGCAGCGATGTGTTAAGTCGCCACCTGTTGCTGGTTTTGACGGATGTGCTTTTATTCCAGGTCAGAGTGATCGGAGCATGATCACTAATAATAATAGGATGTATTTCAATATTACTCACTTTGGAAATAAGAGATTTACTAATAAGATAATAGTCAATTCGTGAGTAAGATTGATGGACTTGTGAGAAGTAAGAGAATTCTTTATCATTAGGGTGTTTCAGCCTCCAACCGTCTCCAAGACCATAATCTGCCGTGAACTGTTTGATTGTTTCTGAAGCTTGGTAGTTATATGTTTTACTGCAGTTGTTAGATTTATCTAGTGTCGGGTTGAGGACAGTATTAAAATCTCCACCTATAATTATTGGAGAGTCAGAGAGATTAGAAATAGCTGTAAAGAAAGAATTAAAGAACGATGAATCGTCTTTGTTTGGTCCATAAATACTGGCTATTGTTATTGGATTGTTGTCTATTGTAATATTAATAATTATGAATCGCCCCTCAGGATCTGTGACCGTGTCATTGTGGGTGAAGGAAATGTTTTTATGAATTAGGATTACTACTCCTCTTTGTCTTGAATTAAAATCAGCAGTATATATATGATTAAATTGTGGAGTCATTAATTTCCTTAAGTCTGTTTTAGAAGTATGCGTTTCTTGTAAAAGACATATGTCAGCCTGCAGTTTATTTATATAATCAAATATTTTTGTTCTTTTTATGTTTGACTTAATTCCTCGGATGTTCCAGCTTACAAACTTGACTGAATTCATGTTATTGGTGTTTTGTTGTCTAAGTCATGTCTGGATCTTGCAGTTGTGTGGAAAAGCCTGAGAATCCGCTTGTGTGAATATTTAGTTAGATCATTAATGTAGACTGTGTATTTGTGTGTGATAAGTTTCCTTCCCCTTTTCTTTACATGAGAGACATTATAAATGAAAGAAAGAGAAAGAAGAAGAAAAAGATGAAAGATTAACAAAACAGATAAACATAGAGAATAAAGAATAACAAGCAAAATCAAGCAATTATACAAGAAGGAGATTATATACATTTCCGCTTTTGAGACCGGGTGCGGTTCTGTCAATACTAACTATTAACATAGATGCTGTTCATGAGATGTGGGCTAGTTAGTAGAGCCAGGGGGTGATGTTCTCGTCACGAAATATTTGGCCATTAATATAAAGTTTGTCGACTGCAACTACTGCCTTTTTCCCTTCTTTCATATACTGTTTCCTGATCTGGAACAGAACCTTCCTTCTGTTCAGGATCTCTCGTGGGAACTGGTCATTCATGCCGTATTCAGTTCCTTTCAGGTTCTTCCCCTGACGTTGGACCTGCTGCTTTTGTTTATAATGTTCAAATTTAGCCACAATTGGACGTGGTCGTTTATTTTCGGGGTATTTGCGTCCAATACGATGGATTCTGTGGAAGGTGATGTCTTTCACTGTGTCGGCTGGGATTTTTAACTGTTTTATCATAAATTCCTTAATCAGCTGTTCGGGATTGTCATCTTTTGATTGTTCCGGGATTCCTGAAAACACCAGATTGTCTCTCATGCTGCGCGATTGTAGATCAAGCATCGCTTCTTTTATTTCTTTGTTTTCTTTTGTAACAACCGCCAGCTGAGAGGACATGGATGAGATGGAGTCTCGGAGAGAAATGTTCTCTTTGTTCAGCGTCGCGATCTGGTGTTGGCTGAACTCCAGGCTTTCGCGCAGCTGCTGGAATTCTCTATGTAATAGCTCGACGAGCGCTATTCTACTATCTAATCCGGACAGTTTTTCATTGATGGAGATCAGAATGTCACTCACCTCGGAGCTGGATGAAGATCTCTGTGAATTTTGTGGTGGTGAGTCAGAATGTCGCGTTCTCTTACTTGGCGTTGGTTTGGCCTTCTCCATGCTTCCTGTGTCACCGTTGTCCTCGGCACAAAAGTGATTAAAGAATGTGTCGATATACTCCTCAAGTTCTTCCAGGGTGGACGAATTCAGGCGTAGCAAGGAAGTTTAGAGAAAATTATATTCCACAAGAAAAGTAGACTAGTTAAATTGTTTGTTCTAGCAGAGTGCGGGCTGCCATGTAACGCTCCTGCACCGGTCTCGTTGCGTCTCGCGATTACAGGCTCATGCTCCCTCTACCTGCCCTTTAAACGTACACTGTCTTGTTATTCAACTACACTGCATTAAAACACGCCGCTCCTGCTGTTGTTTTCAAGCTGACGAATTTAATACAAATGACATGAGTCGCCAACGTGGTAACTAATGTGATATTGGTACGAGTGAACTACGTGTGTGACGCGACCATTGGAATTAAAAAAGTAAGGCGTGACGACGCCCATACCACGTCGGCGCTGCGTGCACGTATGCACTGTTGATTTTTTGGTCAAACAATGGAAAGGTACGTGTAAATGTTTCTGAGGAAAATGGCTGATGGCTTCAACTTCCTGTTGTCCAAACAGCTGAAGCGTGGGCGCACTTTCAGAGGAAGCCAACAGTCCGACCCTACAACCACGACCGCTGTCAGGCTTCACATGTGGAACGCTGTGGTGAATCTTGTTGCACTCATTCTCCTGCCAGGAGGAAGAAAGCATTCGTGGGATTGAACGTTAATTAGTATCAGTTGCGCTTCAATAGATTTTGCCCTTGTGTACCCCCCCGCCCAACAAAACCGTCTAGGATGGTGTGATGACACACTACTGATGCTCTTTGTTGTCACATCAGCGCCGCCGTTTCCTTTCCTTTTATACAGCTTTGCTGCTATGACGGCCTTTGAGACATCAGCCTGTCGTGGTAAAACCTGCATCTTCTTTCCACATCTACGACTCTGCTGAACGTGGTTTGCAAGCTGCCACGGCGTTGCCATCCACCAACTGCCATGTAAATGTCCAACTTTAGAGAGAAGTGAATAATGAATGAACTCACTGCCATTTCAGGTTTCTGAATATTATGAGCAGAAAAGCACACCAAGTTGAGTTATAAAGAAACCAAAGTGCCAGATTTATTTCTAGTGTGATTGTTGACAGTGGGCTCAGCCAGTGGCCCGCCGTCATCACTTCCTCGTCAGTAATTGCCACGGTACGGCGCCAAGCAAAGCAACCAGCTGTTTAAACTAAACCAGCATCGGCTGAAACATGACCGGAATTTAGGATTTTACGGGGTTTTTCCATCATTTTGTCTCTCAGCTACCTGAACTACACTTTGTTTGAAGTTGTTTTATAGGACCTGAGGTGCCTCTTTCATGATTGTTTGGTTAGTTTCATCATTAGTTAGTATTTTAGTTATATCAGTAAAACGGATGTCAATTATCCACAAACACTGGACGCTTTAAAATGAAATATAGAAATGTTTATCTATTATACAAGTGGACGTCGGACCTACAGACCATAACCGTCTGAAAGGATTCAGGGAGGTTGGTGGAAATGTTAAAGGCCAAGGACGGAAACTACTGCTGGGGTGTGTGACCTTTGACCTTAAGCAGCACCGTAGAGAAGCGGTCATATCAGCGCGATCGATACGGTCACATGGTTTCAGGAGACCCTTTGACAACCACTGTGACTCAACAGTCCCCCCCCTACCTCCAGACATGAGCCGGCCAAATATCAACTGCACAAAAACTCTCTGGCAACAGACGGACGGAGCGACGGTGGACCCGTGTTGTGTGGACAGATGAGTCGGCGCTTCAGTTTATGGGACATCGGATTCCTGGGCGTCCACACCGTTACCAGCGAAAGGTACAAAATCCTGCGTCTGTGATGGTGTGGAGGTTGCTTCAGCGCCGCTGGCTGATACGTGTGCAGTTTAGTGCAGAGCTGGATATTGGACTTCTGCAGAGACGTACAGAAATGGGCAAAAGTTTTAGGTACCAAACCAATCGATCAGTCTGTAAATATTTGTCATCAGCCATGAAAACACCTCTAGAAAATAAAAATCAAATCAAATCATACAATGTTCAGAACAAGGTTACAAGGAAAAGTCTGCATTTGGCGTGACCTCCCTCGGAACCATGCAGACTTTACAGTCATGCCCACTGAGCGTGGCGTGGAGGCGACTGGGCTCGAGTGTTGGGCTCCGGCACTGCAACACATGCAGGATGGGGGATGGACCCGACAACCTGGTCCGAGGACGGCCCGCTCTGTGTGGGTGTGGGTTATCCAACTCATAAACCGGGTCGCTGCCACTACAAGCTTTGAATCCGTCTTTTCTAATTACTATAAACGCCAGTCGGGGAAGAAGCTAAAATAATCCTGCATTAGGAAAGGTTAGAACAAATTAAAAAAATGCAAATGAGAGTAAAATTTACAAAAGGAAAAAAAAAGAGATGAGAAATAAAATGAGCTTTTCTCACTGACGAGGAAGCGACGGCGAGGAAGCGACGGCGAGGAAGCGACGGCGAGGAAGCGACGGCGAGGAAGCGACGGCGAGGAAGCGACGGCGAGGAAGCGACGGCGAGGAAGCGACGGCGACGAGTCTCCGATCCCGGTTTTTCTGCACAGCTCAGTTTGACCTCAGATGTCGCCCTCCATCTCCTCCAAGACTTACGGGTGTTTCTCAACGCTCGTCATGTCTGCTCTCAGAATAACCAGGACAGTAAAGGCCAGACTCTGAGAACCCGTTCAACCCGTTCAGACCAGATGCACCAACGTTCCAATCGTGCAGCACACGTGTGTTTAGTGAGAAACGAATACGCTTCTGCATACCGTGAGAAGCTGAAGGTTTGACTCTGGCCGTGGTCTTATTTCATGATTCTGAGACATGGAAGCTCTGGATGGACTTGTTTCAGCTCATTTCAGCAGAGGTGACTGAGCACGTTAAGGCTCAACGAAGCTGGTCGTGACCGGCTCTGCAGGACTGGCCTTGTTCTGAAAGGGTGCTGGGTACCGGGACAAATGAAGCTAGAGTTGGATTAATATGGGATGTCTATTCCTGCAGGCTGTTGGATCAAGTACCGGGTTTTTCAGGGAGTCGTCTCCAGTAACCAGAAATATGAGTTGTTGATCCAGTAAACTCGTTGTTTGTATGTCCTGACGTGAACGCTGCCTCTTTCAAAGACGGGTGGACGTGCGCTCTCATGACCACTGCAGGTGTTATTTAAATGTTGGCTGAATGTGGACGTAATACACAGTTGTTAATTCTGAAATGCTCCAGACGCTCTGACTTACTCAAAGTGGGCACAAAGGCCACTAATCCAATCAGCCGTACTGCGGTTTACGCCCTGAGAACATTCGATACCAAGGTGACCTAGTTCTTTCTGGGCGTGTCCTGCTACAATGTTCTCCACTAATAGCTCGCTGCCACAAACCCCAGTATGATGTGACTTCTTCTTTCCATAAAGGCTCTGTTTACTTTATTTTTTTCTGAAACAAATGCTCCTTACTTTCTGTCTTTTGTGTGGTTGGGCGCAGCTGAGGAAATGGGAGCCAAGCCATCGCTGGTAGAGGCCAGTTGTGGACGGGCTGCTCCCCCCACCTTTGAGAACATCCAGGCTGCGTACGAAGGTGGCGACGAGGAGGCCGCTGGGGAGCTGATCCAGCAGGCCTGCTGTGTGGAGTGCAGCGCAGGGATCCACCTCGACAGGGTGAGTCCTCATGTCATCACGCTCACCAGCGTCACATGGTGACTGGATCGAGCTACAGGGATGAAGGCTCGTATCCAGCGTAACGTTGTAACGGCCAGTAGATTCTTGTGTTCTAATTTGTTATAATTTACCCGTAATGTGAGAATGGATCATTGACAAGTGAATGCTTCTCACTGATTGTGGATTAGAACCAAATATTGTTGCTAACGGAGCAATACGATAAGATTCAGCATCCGTGGAAATCTACCGATAGGCTTGTGGGAAATGCACATCTACCATACATCACTGACATTTACCGACAGGTGCGCCCAAATGATGCTCTATTCATGTTTAACGGTGCAGGGGAGGGGGGAGGGAGTAACTCTGCATTCCCAGCATTCCTTAGGCATTCCGAGTTTGCTTGCCTCGGCAAAGTGAGCACTTATAGGAGAATGCAACGCTGGGTGTTGTGGACTTGCTCTCACATCCACAGAAACGGTAAACGCAAAGAGGGTGAGGAACCTAGAAAACCACGGCTTTTTTCAGCTCCAGGTGAGGTCTTTGTCAGACGGGTTAGTTGCAGAACTTGGTCAGGGTAAAGCTGCGGCGCACAGCAGGAGGTGGCTCAGTCCGTCCACGTCCACCTGCTCGTCTCTAACAGCTGCTTTACAGGTGTGATGTTTGCCGGCTGGTTTCCTCTGGACCTCCTCCGGCTCGTCACCTCCATCTCCAGCCGTCTGCAGACGTCCGTTCCCAGGTGACAGCCGTTTGGTTTCATGTACATTTTCTCATCGCATGTCTTACTTCAGGTGCGTCTCCTGTCTTTGGCCACTCGGCACGGTGATCAGAAGAGCGTATGTTACCTTCTGAAAGAAGCTGGCGTCACTGTGCCCCAGGAGCCAGCAAACGACAACCCGGCCATCCTGGCAGCTCACTACGGATACACCGGCCTGGTGAAAGAGCTGCTGGACGCTGTTCCTGGTAAGGAGGGAGCCTGTCAACTACGACCGGCCTGGTGGTCACGCAGCTCTAACAAAATGAATTGAATGTAGTTTACTTCAGGATAAAGTCACACGTGACAGGTTTGGTGACTGGACAACTGAAAGTCCCTGCTAGATAATGACACAAAATAAAACCACAAAAAGTTCAGAACATGGCAACTATAGAGGTTTTTAGAGTAGCCTCCCTCAGGGGATGGTGCAGTTGGTAAACACGTGATGTGGGAGATTAACCCTCCTCTGATGGGCGTTGGGGCTTCGGCTCCCTGTCAGCTGTGTCTCTGAGGAAGGAGCTGCTGACCTCCATGCTCGCCACGTCGTGCCAGCAGGGCCACCTGGACGCGGTCCGTCTGTTGGTAGACGGCTACGGAGCTGACGTCAAAGACTGTGCCGGCCAGGACGATGAATTTGCCGTCCTCACCGGACTGCCGCTGTACGCCGCTGCACAGGCAGGTAAGGAAACGCTCTCAGTAGCAGCAGAAGAGTCAAAGTAAGAGTAAAACTACACTTCACGCAGCTCCTGAATTTGTGTCCTGTACATGAAAAAATGTTCTTTATTGCATCTTCTAAACCACAGTAACTCTTGTCTTCATCTAAAGTCCAGAAGAACATCCCTGAAGGAGCTGGCGTTGTTTTTCCTTTTCTGCCTCCGTCTTGGCATAATTAAGGCGGCTGTGCTGCTACAGAGACATTATTAAATGATTTTAGCCTGTAGGCGCTGCATATAGCCGAATGATTTCATATTTTTGGTGGATATAAAGAAATGAAGTTCAAAGGCCTGTAGGTCTTTCAGGTTTTGTCATTTGTCCAAATGTGACGGGTTTCGGTCCAGCTGTGATCATACCCTTCCCGGTGGATGTTCAAAGTTTGTCAGGTAAATGATGGCAAAGTGCAGGGTTTCGATTTCTGTCTGTAAACGGTAAAACAGACACTTTGCTTATCCTGTTGGGGTGTAAGTTTGAATTAGTGCAGGCCGCGGACATACTAGTCCCACAGATGACACAACGTCTGACTCGGTCAAAACCCACCCCCGAGTCAAGTCAAGTGACTTGACTTTTTTGGTTTTTAGTTTAATACCATCTTATTTTTTTAATAAAGCTGGCAAATATCAAGGGTTTGCGTAGTTATTAAGAGTCGGCGGGTTCACAAGCACATGCCCGACATGCAAGGCATGATCACTGGGTGAAAGGTCAGTGAGCTCCAAAGGCCACCAGCAGTCGTACTCTTTGGCCAGTCGGGATCGTTTATTAAAGAATAAGATTATACAGTATAAAACAAGATGATTTTAATTAGTGTTTTTCACCTCAAACAAATCACCAAAAATAAAAAAATCCGACATGGTAGAAGTTCGGTGATCATCTCTCTTAGTTGACCGATTGAGCTGAACGCGTTTATCAAGTCTGACGTTTCTGGTTTATTCCAGGTCATGGCAGCTGGAATCATGGCAAGAATGGGAACATCCTAAGAAACAAAGCAACCAAACATTTGGAGCTAGAGCCCTACTCGTTAGATTGAGTGTGTGGTTTGAAAAAACGCCAAAAAGACGTTAACATCACTGGAGGCAGTCCCTGGTGGTGAAAGATTTGTGCTTCAGGAAACGTTCATACAAACCAACACAGCAGCTGTTCCGCTTTCAAACATAAATTGGACAATTTTGTGTATTTTCAACAACAGATTTCTCTTTTTTTCTATTGTCTTTAAATGCTGAACTGGCATTGCGGAGATTGTGACTGAGCGCCTTCGCGCCGGGTGTCTCCGCTCACATGGACTAAGAGGTGTGTTTGTGTTGTGTTGTGTTGTAGGAAATGAAGACATAGCGAACTTCCTGCTGCAACACGGCGCCGGATTCTCGTCCTACACCCTCATGGATTTCCCAGCCTTCAGCAAGCGTCTCCTCAGACTCAGACTGCAGGAAACACCCAGCACCAGTGGAGACCAGGTCTGTGTTTCAGCCAGTCAGTGTGAGGCTCTCAGATGCATGAGAAGCCCCCTCATACCTGATTGTTTAATTGTCTGTTTTGTTAATAAACTAATTAATGATTCTGATGAGCATGCAGGTGGGGCTGCTCTGCAGGATTCCGACCAATGGCTGGAAAACACCAGTGTTCACTTACTTTAGTTACGTTAATCCTGATTTAGTCTCGTACATACAAGCTTTGTTTGCTCGGCCTCGCTGATCCTGAAAATGACCCATTGCTGATTGCAGATTTTAATTGAAAACAAAAGCACTAAGTCTGCCAATTCGCACTGGACAAAATGAATCCTGTAAACCTTCTCAGACTGTGTTGAACCACGTCATGATCTGCCCCCCCACCTTCTTCATGAAATCATGATCTGTGTGTGCTTGTAGGATTTTAGTGTGTGTTGGACTGGTTTGCAGCTGCCTTGGTTGGAGCTGGATTGGTTCCTGGACGTCTCATCACGAGTTACACACCTGGATCTGTCCTCCAACAACCTCACTGCTCTCCCTTCTGTGGTTCCTTGGGGTCTCATTCACTTGAGAGCTCTGGATCTTTCCAACAATGCTCTCAAAGAGCTGCCTTTGGCTGATAACTCCCAGGATGTCATCTGCTCCAGGTACATGATAATGTCTCCCTGGATATGGCCAGGACAAATGAATCTTGAGTGCCTTCGTTGAGCGATTTGTCCAGGCGTTTCTGTCGTTACCTGACAGAAACGCTGTACAGTCGTGGCCCAAACCTTTGAGAACGACACAAATATTAGTTTTCACAAGTTTGCTGCCAAACTGCTTTTACATCTTTGTTTCAGTTGTTTCTGTGATGTACTGAAATATAATTACAAGCACTTCACACGTTTCAAAGGCTTTTATCCACAATTACATGACATTTATGCAGAGAGTCAGTATCTGCAGTGTTGGACCTTCTTCTTCAGGACCTCTGCAGTTCCACTGGGCCGAATCCTGAATGACAGCAACCCGTTCTGTCATGATCACTTCCTGGAGTTTGTCAGAATTAGTGGGTTTTCGTTTGTCCACCCACTCTGGAGGATCGACCACAGGTTCTCAGAGGGATTAAGATCTGGGGAGTTTCAACGTTTTGGTCTCCGAGCCACTTAGTTCTCACTTTTGCCTGATGGCACGGTGCTCCACGGTGCTGGAACCTGCATCGTTCTTCACCAAACTGTTGTTGGATAGTTGGAAGAAGTTGCTGTTGGAGGTGTTCTGGTACTGGTCTTTATTCAGGGCTGTGTTTTTGGGCGACATTGTGAGTGAGCCCCTCCCTTGGATGAGAAGCAGCCCCACACATGAACGGTCTCAGGAGGCTTCACTGTTGGCACGACACAGGACTGATGGTGGCGCTCACCTTTTCTTCTCCGGAAAAACCAGATGCCCCAAACAATGGGAAAGAGGCTTCATCGGAGAACATGACTTTTCCCCGGTCCTAAACAGTTCATTCACATACTTCCTGCAGAAGATCAATATGTCCCTGGTGTTTGTTTGGAGAGAAGTGGCTTCTTTGCTGCTCTTCTGGACACCAGGACATCTTCCAGAAGTCTTCTCCTCACTGTGGGTGCAGATGTGCTCCCACCTGCCTGCTGCCGTTCCTGAGCTCTGCACTGGTGGCGGTCCGACCCCGCGGCTGAATCCTCTTTAGGAGACGATCCTGGCGCCTGCTGGACTTTCTTGGACGCCCTGAAGCCTTCTTAACAAGAGTTGAACCTCTGTCCTTGAAGTTCTCGATGATCCTATAAATTGTTGATTTAGGTGCAATCTTAGTGGCCTGTGAAGCCGTTTTTATGCACCGCGATGACGGCTGCACGTGTTTCTTTGCAGGTCACCATGGTTACCAATGGAAGAACGATTATTTCAAGCATCACCCTCCTTCTAACATGTCAAGTCTGCCATTCTAACCCAACCAGCCTGACATGATGATCTCCAGCCTCGTGCTGAGTCAACGAGACGATTACTGGAATGATCTCAGCAGGTCCTTTAACGACACCAGTGAAATGCAGTGGAACGTTGTTTTTAGGGATTAAGTTCATTTTTATGGCAATGAAGAACAATATGATTCATCTGATCCGTCTTCTTAACATTCTGGAGTTTATGCACATTGATATTATAAAAACTCAAGCAGCAACTTTTCCACTTTCCAATATTTATGTAATTCTCAAAACTTTTGGCCACGGCTGAAGACATTAAACGACTCATGTTTCCGCAGTCTAAAGTTCCTATTCCCAATAAAGGCAGTGCTTAATCAGTAGCTTTTTCATTAAGAGTGTGCTTACCCTAGAACCCCAAATCAGGAAGGTTGGGGACATTGTGGAAAATGCAAAATGAAAAAGCGTTTTGTAACGGTGCCATCTCTTCTCTCGGCAACTAAATGTTGTTCTGACACTGAGGACGCTGAGAGGAAAGATATGGATGCGATGTGTCTGTGACGTTCCTGCCTCGTGAGGAAGAACTTGCCACCGCTCCTGCTGGACTTCTCTTTCTGTCGTTTCAGGTTACAACAGGCCAATCTCTCTCAGAACCAACTGAAAAGTTTGCCAACTGGATTTCTCCATCTGACCCACATGCAGAAACTTTTTGCCTCCAAGAACCAGCTCACAGTCCTGTTCGACTTCCCCGCCAGTACGGTCCAACTCAGCTTATATTTAATGCTTTATGCTCGAGTCCATTTGTATTTGGGTATTGCATCTGTAATCCTTTATTGGTTTAAAAACACAAAACGTCAGTATAAAGCAAAAGCAGAGGTTTGCACAGAAACATATTGTACATGTTAGAATATGCTTTGCTTAAAAAAGTAAAAATATTGCGAGCGATGTGCAGTGACCTGTGGAGACCGTCCCATCTAGCTGTACATTGGTCAACCAGCCAGCTGACGTGTTTGTAAAGAGCCAGGCTGAAGTGCGGTTCTGGAGCCTGCAGGGCCACACTGGCTCCCTCCGTCCCGCCTAGTTGGTTCTGTTGTCAGAAGCTCCGCCCCATTTTTCCAGTTTGTGCTTCTCGCTTCAGTCGATCCGATTCGCCAGCCCTCAGGGTACGAGCCCCCAGCCTCAGATTTTCAAAATCTTATATTTATAGTCTTGGTGATGGTCTCAATTATGACATAACATTTTTAACAACTTTATTATAATTTCCATTACTTTCTGCGTTAATGATATTATCGCTTAAATTTAAGTTCTTTAATTTAAAAAATATTTAGGGCTAGTTACGGTATTATTGAAACGGTTTATCCCGTGAGATATCAAATGTCTTCCAATTGTTTTATTTAAAAATGTAGCATTAAAAGCTGCAGCATAAACCAGGTTGGAATTGGGTTTGTGATGCATCTGCAAGTGAAAACATCTCATGACTTGACTGCAGATGAACACTGATTGTCATTCATGTGGGTGTGTCCTTTAACTCCTTCCTGCAGCTGTGAACTGGATTGGTCTTCGTAAACTGGAGTTGCTGGATGTGTCAGATAATTGTCTGACCAGTCTGCCCACTGCTGTTGTGCACTGCTTGAAATCCCTGTGCAGCCTCGACGTGAGCAGAAACAGACTGAGCACGTTCCCCGAGCCCTGGCCTTGTCCACTGGTAAGAACCAGCGGCCTTGGAGGCTGAACGTAGAGGAACTGAAGTGGCAGCGTACTGCCTCTGTGTGACTGTCCAAACGGGACACTAATAATACAATTACTGTCAGAAAAAAGATGTCAAACATGGATATTGTTGCAGATACCATGTTAATCTCAGGTGGAAACATTTTATGATAGACTTCCAAAACTCTTAAGTTGGTTGGTTTTTTTATTGATCCTGACACTTTGGCAGTCTGATAAGCTGTAAAAAAAAACTTAAGTCATTTCTTGTTTTAGACCTGTGAACTGGAAAACAGCATAGTGTTAAACATTAGACATAATTGCTAATAAAACCATAATCAAACATAAATCAGTCTTAATAAAGCAGAGAAGCTGATTGAAGGTTTAAAAGCAACATGTTTCTTTGCTCTGCAAGGACTTTTTAAAGTCTCACTTATACTAGTCTTTGTTACAAGTGTCTTAATGCAAAGTTGTACCCTGATTAGACAAAACCCTTTGAAATGATTGGTGACGTTACCTGGAGACGGCAGTCTACTGTGGCAGGAATGACACAGTTTTGTTAATATTTATGAGCTCTGTATAGTTTATGGTTTAAAAGACAACTGAGTGAATTCAATAGTGAACAACATGTCCTAATTGTAACCCAAACATGCGTTTCATTGTCTTCTCTGTAGAAGAAGTGCAAGGCTTCCTCAAATTTAATTGAGACTCTTCCCAACACCATCTCTGTTTCCTGGAGGACTCAGCTGCAGGAGGTCGACTTCTCTGACAACAGCTTAAAGGAGCTTCCCTCATATATGTTTGAACTGGAGGTAGGAGCCTTCATGTGGACTCTGCTGCATCTTTAATTTTATAATGGCTCAACAAATGTTTAAGCTAGAAGAGTGCTCCCAACACATCTTCATGAAGGCCAGTGACGGACTTTTGGATCATCTGTACCTGAATGTAATGGATTCCTTCTTCATCCATGGATCACCTCTCAGCTGAATTTACCTCAAATTTGGACCAAAGTACAGCAGCGACCAAAGTACCGCAGGGATCAACGTACCGCAAGAACCGAAGTACCGCAGGGATCAACGTACCGCAAGAACCAAAGTACCGCAGGGATCAACGTACCGCAGCGACCGAAGTACCGCAGGGATCAACGTACCGCAAGAACCGAAGTACCGCAGGGATCAACGTACCGCAAGAACCAAAGTACCGCAGGGATCAACGTACCGCAGCGACCGAAGTACCGCAGGGATCAACGTACCGCAGCGACCGAAGTACCGCAGGGATCAACGTACCGCAGCGACCGAAGTACCGCAGGGATCAACGTACCGCAAGAACCGAAGTACCGCAGGGATCAACGTACCGCAAGAACCGAAGTACCGCAGGGATCAACGTACCGCAGCGACCGAAGTACCGCAGGGATCAACGTACCGCAGCGACCGAAGTACCGCAGGGATCAACGTACCGCAGCGACCGAAGTACCCCAGGGATCAACGTACCGCAAGAACCAAAGTACCGCAGCGACCGAAGTACCGCAGGGATCAACGTACCGCAAGAACCGAAGTACCGCAAGGATCAACGTACCGCAAGAACCGAAGTACCGCAGGGATCAACGTACAGCAGTGACCGAAGTACCGCAGGGATCACGTCGATCAAAGTACCACAGGGATCAACGTACCGCAAGAACCGAAGTACCACAAGGATCAACGTACCGCAGTGACCGAAGTACCGCAGGGATCAACGTACCGCAAGAACCGAAGTACCGCAGGGATCAACGTACATCAGTGACCGAAGTACCGCAGGGATCAACGTACCGCAATTACCAAAGTACAGCAGTGACCGAAGTACCGCAGGGATCAACGTACCGCAAGAACCGAAGTATCGCAGGGATCAACGTACCGCAATTACCAAAGTACAGCAGTGACCGAAGTACCGCAGGGATCAACGTACCGCAAGAACCGAAGTACAGCAGTGAGCGAAGTACCGCAGGGATCACGTCGATCAAAATACCGCAGGACTCAACGTACCGCAAGAACCGAAGTACCACAAGGATTAACGTACCGCAGTGACCGAAGTACCGCAGGGATTAACGTACCGCAGTGACCGAAGTACCGCAGGGATCAACGTACCGCAAGAACCGAGGTACAGCAGTGGCCAATGCACAGCGGGGCGCCGGCGTGCCGCAGGGGCCGGCGTGCCGCAGGGGCCGGCGTGCCGCAGGGATCACTTCGTCTCCTCCTCCTGTGGAGCTAAAGAATGGAAAGCTGAAAGCCGCCACACTGTTTTCTTATTTTCATTCGTGTTTTTGTAAAGAAACAGATAAAAGTACCTTTTTGATTAATGCTGCAATGCCTTTTCATATGAGAGGAGTGATTTTGTTTCTTTACACCTCCCTTCTTCCACCAGTCTGTGGTATCTCTGAGATTCTGCGGGAATCTGGTCACAACACTTCCAGACTCTGATAAGTGGCAGTGCTCTCGGCTGAAGACCCTCGACCTTTCCAGGAACCAACTTGGCAGGTATGTGCACACACACATGCACACTCGTACACAGTACTTGTGTGTGCACGCTGTCAGCTGGAGTTGGACTGCATGCGTTGGCGCTCCGTCTGCGTGTGGTTTAATGTCTGTCAGTCGCCTTTTTAGGATGTTTTAATTCAGCTTTTTCTCTGGTAAAAGTGGACTGATTGAGGGTAACTGAATCATAATCGTAGTTATTTTATACACTTTACATTCAATAAATGAATGCACTGAAAAAATGTTAATAACTTAAAAAATTAAAGTGGTTAAACCTTTTAAGTATAATGTTTTCAGCACAAATGTAACGGCTTGAACAGAACAAATTTATGGTTTTGAGATTTGTTGGTAACTAGATGAGCAATAACCGTTAGATCTGTCCTTCTTAGATGACTCGTTGTCTCAAAAGCATCTGAATTAAGGTCCTGGACGTCTTTACTGAAAATGGTCAGGGCACGTCCCAGACATGCAGCTGCTGCATCTCACTCAGCTAAAGTTTCCTCTTTTCAACAGCAAGCGGATTCTCATTCAAAAGCATTTATTCTGAAGTCTGACAACCAGGACAAGAAGGCCACCAAACACAAGCCGTCGCCTTGTTTGGATGTCCTTCAGTCAGAGTTACCGCAGACTCGGATTCATTTCCAGCCAGGATTTCACTTCCCGCTGCATCTGCTGTGTCTGAAGAAGGAAGCACAATGCTGTGAAACTGGCTCGGAGGCGGCCCACGCCCCAGTAGAGGGGGCTGGCTCAGGTCGCTGACTCCCACCCCTAAAACAAGCTGCTATAAGCAGCGACGCAAAGAAATGCTGGAAACGTGGAAAAGTCTGCGTTCTCCGTGCCCAAAGTGCGTCCGGAAGTGATCGTAAAATAAATGAATTAAAAGTGACAAAAGTCCACATTTTCCTCCCTTAAAACCAGGCTAAATGCTAAGAACTAAATTCAAGGAAGTCTCACCAGGGTGAGATGAAGTTGTAGAGACGTCCTCAGTTTTGATCAATCCAGACGTGGTTGCCGGAGCAGCTGTTTCGTAGGTTATGCTGCTGTAACCGTCAATCAAGCGTCATCTGACACTGAAGCAGGTTTTGGTTTTATTCAGAAACACTGGCACTGCAACCTACATCAGTGGACTTGTTTGCCTCTGTGTCCTTCAGAAGCGATGAGGTTCCCAAGTCCCGGAGACTGGCCTTCCTGACGACGTGGAGCAGGAGGGAGCCGGACACAGGTAGCTGCTCTGTAGATGAATGTACAGCAACACGGCAGCGTTTGTTAGGCGTCCCGTCCTCGCCATCCATCCACACTGAGAAGGTTCTGCGTGCAGAACACAGTACAACAGTCATCTTTCGTCCTGATCTTATAGCTTTGATGCTGTGATTAACTTCAGCCTTTTTTGGAGGGTTACATTTGTGGATTTTCTTGGTCGTTGCATGTCCAAGTGGAGCAGGATGTGAGGTGTTTCTGTCGTGTTTTTAATGACGTCACCCTTTCACCTCTGCTTCCATGAACATCAGAAATGTCACCTTCAAACCAAAGTACTCATTACAGACATGTGACTGATCAAAAGTCAAAATTGGATGATTAATCATCAGTGCAAACAATAATTTGGTGTGATTGATGATCTGGTGAGGAGCAGATCCTCGCCATCGATGAGGAGCAAACATCCTGAGCTAAACTTCACTTCTTTTTTTTCTTAGTCCTTGTTTGCTATAATTAAAATGAGGTGTGAAGTGTGAAGTTGGGCAGAACATGTTTCCTCCGTTGACCAGTCTGCTCCTATCTTTGGAATGTGGCATCACAAATCCCAGAGGCTCCAAAGTGGAGACAAGTTCTACACGTCTGCAAGTCCAGACAGCCAAGTCTCCAGTCTGATGGGCTGCATCCGTGTTTACCGGAGAAATCCTCTGGCTCTGTTTGTTCAGTGTGTCCCGTAGAGTTTCCTGTGATTCTTCGAGATTCCCTGGAGGTGCTGCTCCTAAACAATAACCAGCTGGAGTGTGTTCCCCAGTCGGTGTGTGCCCTGCACAGCCTCACTGAGCTCTACCTGTCCAGGTGAGTCCGTCTAGTCTGCAGTGTCCTCGTCTTCTGCAGTCCATCACTTTCACACGTCCGCCGCTCTGCTCTGGGGTGATGTCTCTCTGTCGAACAGTAACCCCGGAATCCGTGAGCTCCCGGCAGAGCTCGGTCAGCTCTCCAACCTCTGGCAGCTGGACATCGAAGACCTCAACATCACAAACGTCCCACAGGCAGTGAGGAAAGAAGGTAGCGTTGAATCGAAGACGCCTCGCCGCCTGTCAGGAAGCTTTAGCTGCTCCTTTTTCCTGCTGTTTTAGCGGAAATCCAATGTTTGAAAGCATCAGTAGTAAACAACCCAGATCAGAAAAAGCAGCAAAAGTATGGAACTCCACATAAATAGGAGATTGTTGTATTTACTTTGATTTAAATTTAGTGTGAACTAAAGATGTTTCATGTTATTTTCTTGGCAACTTCGTTTCATATGTTAATACACTCCTTTTCTTGTGTTTTAAGGCCCTTAATACTAAAATAATGTCAGTCAGGTGATTGTATTGATGATTTGAATCAGAAGTGGTTTTAGTGGAGCCTTTAAGGCTCAAAGATATGCAGAGAATGTCACGTTGTCAACAATTACATGACGAAATCCCTGAACTGTTTCCAGCCGGAGATCCTCAGGCTTTATTACAGACCTTCTGGTTCTTTCTTAGACTTGATGAGCAATAACTGTGACATCTGTCATGTGATTTGAGCATGAGTCATTAGCGCCGTCCAAGGGGGCTAAAAACGTGTGAACACGGATAACCGTGTGTAGGGTCGGCGCTCTGACCGTCCAGACGGGACCGGTACTTTGGGATGAGCTCCGCTCCTTCCTGGAGCAAAGCCTGGAGCTACAAATGGCTTTTATATTTGTATTTTATACCAGGGCATCAAGGCTGCTGCTGGTTTCATCACCTTGAGTTTAAGTCTGGTTATTTTTAACTTCTGGAGCTGTTTAGGCTAAGTTTGATTGTTTGATGAACATTCTTAATAGATGTTGGAAAAAGACCGTTTGCTTGAGTTAATTTTGAGAATCTTTCCAACAGAACATTAACCTGGTTTTCCAGTCGTGACTTAACTTGCTCCATCTTTTTTTGGCACCCTGCAATTGTGTAACTACGCACAATAAAGCTTCAAAGTGAGCATTCTGCAGAAGCCAGGAGCTCTTGTTCAGGTTTAAGCAGAACCGGAAGCCCTTACCGGCTGCATGTGGACCCTGCAGCCGGCATGTGCATGCCGCTCTGTCAGACGGTCCAGTTAGGAAAACGAAATAAGAAGTTCAAGCATTGGATTGTTCACCAACAGGGAATGTGAGCTGGGTGTAGGCCAGCGTGACGCAGGTCAGTTTCACCCTACTGATCATGTGGTGAATATATTTGAAGAGAAATGTACTTGCAGTACTCCACTGAACGTGATGACTTCCGTTATGAGCCGGCATGATACATCGGAACTGAATTTAACAATTGTGACGAGCTGGGAGGTAGGAAGATAGACGTAGAGAAGAACGTCAGCACAACTTGTTAGACAACTTGTGTTGTAAAAGGCTCTTTAAGTAAAATTTAATTTAAAAAAAACAAAAAACATCACACACGCGCACAGTCATCTCAACGCTGTTTGGATCCGTGACTTCCGGAAATGAGCCAAACTCTCTGCTTCGGCAGGTTCTGCATCTGTTCTGGCTTTCCTCCAAGCACAGCTTCGAAAAGCAGAGCCTTGTAAACTGCTGAAGATGCTCGTGATCGGTCCTCCGAGGCAGGGGAAGACGGCCCTAGTGGAGGCCCTGCTGACCGGCAAGGCGTCGCCCTTCACCCAGGCCGAATGTAGCATCTCCACCTTCACCTGGGAACTGGACAAAAGCAGCACAGCCAAAAATAATGTGAGGGAAACACTGGCAGCGCATACAGAGACTCACACACACACACACACACACACACACACACACACACACACACACACACACACACACACACACACACACACACACACACACACACACACACAACTGACGTCTGAAGGCTGACCAAGCTCTGGTCTTGTTGCGTGCAGAAGGACAGCGTGGTGTTTAATGTGTGGGACGTCGGTGGTCCGGCCAGCATGACCACGGTAAACCAGTGTTTCTTCACTGATAAGGCCTTGTATGTGGTGATCTGGAACCTGGCGCTGGGAGAGGAGGCTGTGGCCAACCTGCAGGCCTGGCTGCTCAACATAGAGGTGAATTCTGTTTCTCACTCACACAACCTGCCGACACACTGAATCATGCAGTCACAGTCAAGTGCATTTAAGAGGAAGTGAGAGGTTGATGTTTGTCAGTATAATCCAGGGTCGACTGCAGGATTTGCTCGTCTACTGCTTGCTTCATTTTAGAAAAATGAAAATCAAATCAAAGTCAAGTTGTTAACTTTTCCGCCTATGGATTAATTTGGTCGCTTGAGCATTTTACAGTGATGATGCTTTTGTGTTTCCACCCAATAACATGAAATTAAAATGCAGATAAACAGAAACGGCGTGTGCACCCCCTCCTCATCAGCTGCTTTAGACTCTGTTGACTAGTTTTAAAGCTGTGGTCAGTAGGTGGCGCTATAGGCTATTAAACAGTAGTTGTAGCTGTATTAACCATCATAGGTGAAGGAGGGTTACCTTCATGAGTGAGTTATGCCAACGGTGAGGTTTGGTGGACGAGGTTGTTTTGAAGGGCTCCGGTGAAGGCGGATGTCGATGCTTCAGCATTCCAAGACATTTAGGACAATGATGTGCTTTGCCCCAGTGCAAAGAGCAAGAACTATAAAGACATGATTAATTCAGTGTGAAGAACCTGATCGCAACTCCAAGCATTTTTAGGATGGATAGGATCTGAGACTGCAGGATTTTAACTTGGATATAATACGGAGGGAGGGAGGGAGGGAGGGATGGATGGAAGGAGGAAGGGAGGGAGGGAGGGAGGGATGGATGGAGGGATGGACGGATGGATGGATAGGATCTGAGACTGCGGGATTTTAACTTGGATATAATACGGATGGATGGAGGGTGGGCGGGACGGATGGAGGGAGGGAGGGATGGATGGATGGATGGAGGGAGGGATGGATGGGGGGGTGGGCTGGGTTCATGCATGGTCACAACCATGTTCGTTTTGCCTTGTAGGCGAGAGCTCCCAACTCTGCAGTGGTCGTCGTGGGAACACATTTGGATCTCATTGACACAAAATTCCGCACAGAGAGACTGGCGACACTGAGAGCTTACGTTCTGGCACTGTGCCGATCACCCTCTGGAGCTCGGGCCATCGGCTACCCTGACATCACCTGGAAACACCTGCAGTAAGGACACGTTTTACATCCTAATGGACTTTCAAGGAAAACAGGGAACCATGTTTATGACATCCAGGATTAGAGGAGAGGAGCATGAAGAGTCATGAAGAATTGAATTATTATTTACATCTCAGTGGATAGGAAACGTGGAAATGCTGAGAAAGTAAAACCCATGTGGCATCCGTGTTCTGACACTATGGAGAACCTTATCTTGGCAGTTCATGAATAGTCTTCAGTTATGCTGCACAACTTCCTCATTTTGTACTTTTGCCAGGTGATTGTGTTTGTGTAATACAACCTGCTTGATCTTATACACCTGTGGCCACGGAAGTGACTGGAGCACCTGATTCCCATTGATTGGATGGGTGAGCCCGTAGCTTTGGCACTATAGTGTAAAGTCCAATACTTCAGTATGTTACGTCTGTACATCCGTTTGCTTTGCAGCTGAAACTGTATGTTAAAAAGGGTTAAAAGTGTTATTTCTAGCTGTACGGTTTTATAATAAATATATACATGCACAACTGCAACAACCACTCCAGCATGTAATTAAGCATCTAAATTGACATACTAGGCTGTGAGATTCAGTTTGTTTGGCCAAATATATTATTAACATTAGGCGAAAGTGATAGACCAACATTTATCGTAATTTTTTGTTTTTGAGATGCTGATATTGTAAATATGATACATTTCCCATTTATTGAGCAGCCCTATTCTGAATTTATTACAGTTCCTCTTCTGTTGCCATGAAAGGGGTAAAGTAGTGAAACGGTTTAAATCATAAAAGAGGAAGGCATCTTTGTTGCTCTAGCATAAAAACTGGTTGGCTCATTTCTACTTCCATGTTCGGGGCCTTGTGTTGGTTTGGGATCTCCAGTCTTCCTTTAATCATGAGAGAAAATCAGATAATTCATAATTAAAAGGAATCATATTATTGACCTGAGCAGCACAGAAACTTTGCATTGTTCGTTCTGGATGGGAAGTCTGCAAAAACACACCATTGATTGATAAAAGCTGCAACATAACATGCAAAGAAAGTAATGAAAGAGATGTTTTTAAATGTTTAAAATGTTTATGTAAGACGATGTTAATCATGTTCATAAATTATTATCAACAAATGTAATATGAGCTGTTAATTTTTTAATATTGATAAGAAGCTGTTGCACTGATCTACATGATGGGTATCAACCTAACGGGACGCGTGTGTGTGTCTCAGTGAAGTGTCATGTAAGACCTTGGAGGGTTTAGATGGTCTGAAGATGCTGATGTACCACGTGGCGTTCTCCATGAAAGACGGCAGCAACTCGGCGTGTGGGAGCAAACTTCTGGACAGACTGGTGAGCTGTGTCAGAAGAACCAACACACAGATTTGTTTGGCTTTTTATGTCATATTTTTGTGCAAAGAAAGATTAAAAATTAAAGTGGTGACAAATAAGTGGTCAATATTGATCAATATCCACAGGCCCAGTTTCCAAAGCTGGTTCCATCAGGTTTGTGTTTTATGGGGGGATGTGCAGGATGAAGTTATCAATTGCTCCTCCTGCTGGGGGACCTTGCCCTTAGACTGCTCCTGCGTTTCTGCTGGAGGTGTCTTCTGTCATCTGCTCAAGACTGGGTGGAACACACAATGTGGTTTCCTTTGCTGGATAGCGAGGATCTTTGTTGCATTTGTCATTGTAGTACTCTTGTGACTGCGCAGTTGAAAGTAGGAAGCAGTGATTTAAAGAATGTTATAACACATAACAGTGACTTTTTTATTGCTCAGTTTCAGTCGCAATATGATTTACTATGGACTGTATGGGTGGGTGGGCATGGCGCTGATGGACGCCGCTGCTCTGGGGAAGAAGCTCTTTCTGAGACGCGTGGTCCATGTTTTTAAAGTGTGCTACCTCCTCCCACATGCCACCATGACAAACAGAGACCTGGAGGGGTTTGTCTGTGCTGGGAGATCTCGGCGTCAGAGGTGGGCGAGCAGCTGGGGTGGCGGACCAGCCCCCTTCAGCTTCTGCAAGAGCAGTCTCTTCACTAGGCCTAAGTCTCAACTCAACTTGAACACAACAAGAGCTTGAACAAAGTGCTGGACACAAAACATAAAATAATTTCAAAACGACTAAAATCACAAAACGCAGTAAAACACAAAGTATAACAAAAGTACTAAACAAGACATAAAACCAGTAAAGAGGACAGTAAGAGTAATAAAAACTATTTCCTGCAATGAGTCCCACTATGGTGGTGTCAAATGTACCTGTAGTGATGGAGAAGTGGGTGGGGTGCAGTCGTGTGAACAAAGTGAAGAGAGCTGGGCTGGGAACACGGCCCTGCGGCACGCCTGTATTCAGGATTATGGTCGAGGATGTGAGGTTCCCTACTCTGGCATTCTGTGGTCTGTTGGATAAAAAGTCCACAATCCATACGTCCTCTTTGAAGTTCCCTCAGATGACTTGTTTAGATTTTGCCTTACATTAATTAAAATGCATTAAACATGAATTGATTTCAGCACAGCAGCCAAGGCGTTGTTCATGTCTAGAGATGATGATTTTATTTGACAAATAAGCGATCTGCAGCATTTCTATATTAGTACAAGTACCTGTAGTACTGGCTTGGCTCACCTGACAGCTAAAGGTAATGCTGAAATTGGAGCAGAGAACAGGGCTACCTGCAATGCAGAAATGAATAAATTAAACTGTACTGTACCCCGCAACGGAAACATGCAAAGAAATTCTTTTAAATCCTCTTAAGTTGGTCGGTTTTGAAGCATACTAAGTGCTTTAAACAGTAAATTTTTTTCTTCTCTCCATTTCCTTTCATTTAGATTCCCAGGAGCTACTTTACACTTCAGGAGGCAGTAAAAGCAGAGAAGCAGAGGCGTGATGCCAAGGGGGAGGTCCAATACCTGACCGATGCCCAGTTGGATGACATCATTGAACAGAACCCAGAAAGTGACATCAGAGACTATGAAGACCTGCAGACAGGTAGTGCGCCATGTTTAGCAGAAGCTGCTGCTGTGACATTTCTTTGATAGGACTGAGCTTGGTCGATAAGCTTTGACAACCTGCATGTGATTCAGGGACTTTAGAAGATAAAACTTGTAAATTGACGCTCAAGCAGGATAAACGCTACTTGCATGCTCCTCTCCCTCATCATAAAGGACAGTACAATCGTAGTACGGGACTAGAACTAACAAGTGATTGGACTAGGTCTGCTGCTTCAATCGGGACAGGAGGTTTCTCATTTTTGCAATATTGAATAATTGTAAGTGATGGAAAGCAGAGAGACTTGAGGTTTGATGTGCAAGTTCAAGAACAAGAATCAGGTCAAAAATCCCAGTGGTCATGAAGACTGTTAATCCACTGGGACGTGTTTGCATGGTTAGATGGTGTGTAATCGTTTAACATGAGCCAGTAGTTGATCAAAGCTATTGTTTGACAGGTTATTAAGCTAGCAGACATAAACTGAGCTCAGTTGCTCAGTCCCCCACAGAAGGATCCTGGACAGGTACTTTTACGACACAAGGCTATGAATGCAGGAATGAACTTCACCCAGACTCAGTGCTGCTGAAGACAACAGCACCATCACTTCAGACAGCCGTGGTATGTACAAAGGAACCGGCCTGACCCACCTCAGTCACATCACGACAACGGCCGGATATGGACACCGATTTATAATCATCAGCTGCCTCTTGGTGTGCCTGAGACGAGAGACGACCCTGAGATCACACAAAGGTGTGCACTGTCTGGACTGACAGTGACTTCAAGCTATTAGCTATCGGGTTTGGGATTGTACTATTGTTTATGTACCAATTTCACATGAATACCCATCCATCCATCCATCCATCCATCCATCCATCCATCCATCCATCCATCCATCCATCCATCCATCCATCCATCCATCCATCCGTTGTATACTGGCTTATTCCCATTCAGGGTCACAGAGAGCTGGAGCCTGACATACTCATCAGTGCTGAACTGGATCCACTGCATAGCGCTGTGAGACTAGTTTGCAGAGGGAGGTGGTCAGGGATGTGCCTCAAAGCCTCCATTCAGCCTGGAATGACAACAATCCAGGGAAAACATCAGCGGACGTATATGTGGACGTCTGTGCAAAGTCTGCGCGGACGGATGTTCACGCGGACGTCTGCAGGGGCGTCTGTGCGGACGTCTGCGTGGACGTCTGTGCAAACTCTGCAGGGACGTCTGCGTGGACGGATGTTTACGCGGACGTCTGCGTGGACGGATGTTCACGCGGACGTCTATGCGGACGTCTATGCGGACGTCTGCAGAGACGTCTGCGCGGACGTCGCTGAGGGAGTGCACAGGAATGTCTGAGCCAACTCTGGGTTAAAAGGGGAGATGCCCCCAAAAGTGCAGAAAAGGGAAGCGTTTCTGTAGGACCTACCTGTTGATGACTAACCAACCAGGCATACTGGTGGTGGAAGCAGTGGTTGTGGATGTATCAACCCCAAGCAGCAGAAACATCTAGGCTGAAAATGACTAATCCCTCAAAGAGGATGTACAGGCAGCCGTGACGTCCGTGGTAGCTGGAGCACTTGGGGCTACGACCTCAAACTGGAAGAGTGTGCCTCCAACAGGACTAACAAGAATGTTCTGTCCAGAGGAGTCTGTGGAACAGCTAAGATACGACCCAAAACCCCGACTCTCCAGACAACCTGACCCCAAACTCCACAAGATTTAATTTTTCTTCCTTTTGAATAAAAATCTTTGCTTTATGAGCATAGTGTTGCCAGCAGTGTACCCAGGGATTTATTTATTTACTTTATCAAGTGCACTTGTGTTCATACTCGTTTGCTTTTTATCCAGCCATCAGTTTCTTAATTGAGACGGGGACTGTGCTGCACTTTCCCGACACCAGCCACGGCTTGTGTACCCTGTACTTCCTGTGTCCCGTGTGGCTGTCGGGCTGCCTGGAAAGGATCATACACCTCAAGTCAACTCGCAGCGTCGCTAGGAAGGGAGTGATCCAAGCGGAGGACCTCAGGGTGAGACGCCGGAGGCCCGCGTTCATGTTTAGTCATGTGGTTTTACGAGGATACTGACTTCGTGTGCTTTTGTCTGCATTGACGTCTGCTTTATAGAAACTACTGATGGGAACAGGATTCACCCAGGAAACGGAAGAACAGTATTTCCAGTTTCTGGCGAAGTTTGAAATTGCACTGCCTTTAGCCAACAGCAGGTAAAAGAAAATCCGATACAGAATGATAACTGACTTCCACAGTCAGTTTCAATAACGCCTCACCATGCCATCACATAGCGTTACTAATGAGAAGTAGCGTCCACACGCAGCATGTCAGACCATGCAGAGCAGCCCGTTGAAGGTTTCTTCAGAAACGGTGGGTTTCAGCGTGTCTTCCCTTTTTCTTTTTTTCTTTTTTTTGCTGTAGCTATCTGCTGCCACACCTCCTCCCTCCAAAGCCAGCCATGGACATCCACCGCTTCCACCAGCAGGCCAACACCCTTCAGCGGCTTTTTAAGATGAGCTTTGTGCCTGCAGGATTCTGGGAGCGCTTCATTGCCCGGATGCTCATAAGCCTCACCGAGATGGACCTGCAGGTGCAAATCTCATCCTTGTTATTCATCAGTTTGACTTCACGTTTTCTTTTTTTCTGCTATAAAAGCGTTAAATCTTATATTTGTGCAGCCATTTGATTCCTCCAAAAGCAACATGAGGAGCCATCATCAAAGGAAT
>CM026197.1:35910953-35935953 GCA_014839995.1 Xenentodon cancila
CTTAAGTCTGTGGGGAGAGGAAGGAGTTTGGACCCTGGATGACCACACAAACACCCTGCTGCTGTACCACGCTGCCTCCTATGAGCTCTGTGCCACATACTGGTGAGTACAGCTTTAATAACGTACTGAAATGCAGTAGCACTCCTCAAATGTACCACCTGGGATTGGGACTGTTTTTAAGAACCGTGTGTCCACATGCAAGCCTGTGACAAATAATTTTATAGAGATCTTCTATTCTAAATGTAAATTAGTTATTCCTTGATTGACAGCCTGGCTGGCTGCTTTTTATTTATAAAAGAGATACGGTAGAGAACGTTTGGAACACTGCACACGTGTTGGCCGACTAGTACAAATATTATAATACTGATAAATGAAAGACTTATCATTCTTGGAACAGTGTCTCCATTATAAAGCTTCCCGTGATACTGATAAGCTTATTTTTACACTCTAAATTGTTTCACACTTTATTTGTCTGTCTGTGAACTCTCATCACACATCACAATTATATGGACTGGATTTTGCTTCAGACAAATAACCTTCTGAATACACAGGGTAGGAGAAAGCCGGCCAAGACTGTTTCTGTGCATGGTTTTATGAAGCTCACTTGGTCAGAGGAGAAGTTGATTCAAAGCTTTATAGCCACAAGTACAAACATATCAAAAGAAACTTTTAGCTGAGCTTCTGCTGACTCAATTTGTTGTTTTGCCTTTTTTTTTTTTTTTTTTTTTTTTTTTTTTTTTTTTTTTTTTTTTTTGATGAACGGATCCAGACAAATTGTCAGTGTTATATAATAACAAGATATATAATAAGATTTGTGGGGCAGGTGCAGACCAGGCTTGTGTTTAGGTGCGGGCCAGGTGTGTTTTAGGTGCGGGCCAGGTGGGTTTTAGGTGCAGGCCAGGTGGGTTTTAGGTGCGGGCCAGGCGTGTTTTAGGTGCGGACCAGGTGCGGGCCAGGCGTGTTTTAGGTGCGGACCAGGTGCGTACCAGGCGTGTGTTTAGGTGTGGTCCGGGTGCGGATCAGGCGTGAGTTTAGGTGCGGGCCAGGCGTGTGGTTTAGGTGCGGGCCAGGCGTGTGGTTTAGGTGCGGGCCAGGTGTGTTTTAGGTGCGGACCAGGTGCGGACCAGGCGTATGTTTAGGTGTCGTCCGGGTGCGGACCAGGCGTGAGTTTAGGTGCGGGCCAGGCGTGTGGTTTAGGTGCGGGCCAGGCGTGTGGTTTAGGTGCGGGCCAGGCGTGTGGTTTAGGTGCGGGCCAGGCGTGTGGTTTAGGTGCGGGCCAGGTGTGTGGTTTAGGTGCGGGCCAGGCGTGTGGTTTAGGTGCGGGCCAGGCGTGTGGTTTAGGTGCGGGCCAGGCGTGTGGTTTAGGTGCGGGCCAGGCGTGTGATTTAGGTGCGGGCCAGGTGTGTTTTAGGTGCAGACCGGGTGCGGACCAGGCGTGTGTTTAGGTTTGGGCCGGGTGCGGGCCAGGCGTGTGGTTTAGGTGCGGGCCAGGTGTGTGTTTAGGTGCGGGCCAGGTGTGTGTTTAGGTGCGGGCCAGGTGTGTGTTTAGGTGCGGGCCAGGTGTGTGTTTAGGTGCGGGCCAGGTGTGTGTTTAGGTGCGGGCCAGGTGTGTGTTTAGGTGCGGGCCAGGTGTGTTTTAGGTGCGGGCCACGTGCGGACCAGGCGTATGTTTAGGTGTCGTCCGGGTGCGGACCAGGCGTGAGTTTAGGTGCGGGCCAGGCGTGAGTTTAGGTGCGGGCCAGGCGTGTGGTTTAGGTGCGGGCCAGGCGTGTGGTTTAGGTGCGGGCCAGGTGTGTTTTAGGTGCGGGGACAGGTGTGTTTTAGGTGCGGGCCAGGTGTGTTTTAGGTGCGGACCAGGTGCGGACCAGGCGTATGTTTAGGTGTCGTCCGGGTGCGGACCAGGCGTGAGTTTAGGTGCGGGCCAGGCGTGTGGTTTAGGTGCGGGCCAGGCGTGTGGTTTAGGTGCGGGCCAGGTGTGTTTTAGGTGCGGGCCAGGTGTGTTTTAGGTGCGGACCGGGTGCGGACCAGGCGTGTGTTTAGGTTTGGGCCGGGTGCGGGCCAGGCGTGTGGTTTAGGTGCGGACCAGGTGTGTATTTAGGTGCGGGCCAGGTATGTGTTTAGGTGCGGGCCAGGTGTGTGATTAGGTGCGGGCCAGGTGTGTGATTAGGTGCGGGCCAGGCGTGTGTTTAGGTGCGGGCCAGGCGTGTGGTTTAGGTGCGGGCCAGGCGTGTGGTTTAGATGCGGGCCAGGTGTGTGTTTAGGTGCGGGCCAGGTGTGTTTTAGGTGCGGGGACAGGTGTGTTTTAGGTGCGGGCCAGGTGTGTTTTAGGTGCGGACCAGGTGCGGACCAGGCGTATGTTTAGGTGTCGTCCGGGTGCGGACCAGGCGTGAGTTTAGGTGCGGGCCAGGCGTGTGGTTTAGGTGCGGGCCAGGCGTGTGGTTTAGGTGCGGGCCAGGTGTGTTTTAGGTGCGGGCCAGGTGTGTTTTAGGTGCGGACCGGGTGCGGACCAGGCGTGTGTTTAGGTTTGGGCCGGGTGCGGGCCAGGCGTGTGGTTTAGGTGCGGACCAGGTGTGTATTTAGGTGCGGGCCAGGTATGTGTTTAGGTGCGGGCCAGGTGTGTGATTAGGTGCGGGCCAGGTGTGTGATTAGGTGCGGGCCAGGCGTGTGTTTAGGTGCGGGCCAGGCGTGTGGTTTAGGTGCGGGCCAGGCGTGTGGTTTAGGTGCGGGCCAGGCGTGTGGTTTAGATGCGGGCCAGTTGTGTGTTTAGGTGCGGGCCAGGTATGTGTTTAGGTGCGGGCCAGGTGTGTGTTTAGGTGCGGGCCAGGTGTGTGTTTAGGTGCGGGCCAGGTGTGTGTTTAGGTGCAGGCCAAGTTTGTTTTAGGTGCGGGCCAGGTGTGTGTTTAGGTGCAGGCCAGGTGTGTTTTAGGTGCGGGCCAGGTGTGTTTTAGGTGCGGGCCACGTGCAGACCAGGCGTATGTTTAGGTGTCGTCCGGGTGCGGACCAGGCGTGAGTTTAGGTGCGGGCCAGGTGTGTTTTAGGTGCGGGCCACGTGCAGACCAGGCGTATGTTTAGGTGTCGTCCGGGTGCGGACCAGGCGTGAGTTTAGGTGCGGGCCAGGCGTGTGGTTTAGGTGCGGGCCAGGCGTGTGGTTTAGGTGCGGGCCAGGTGTGTGGTTTAGGTGCGGGCCAGGTGTGTGGTTTAGGTGCGGGCCAGGTGTGTGGTTTAGGTGCGGGCCAGGTGCGGACCAGGCGTATGTTTAGGTGTCATCCGGGTGCGGACCAGGCGTGAGTTTAGGTGCGGGCCTGGCGTGTGGTTTAGGTGCGGGCCAGGTGTGTGTTTAGGTGTGGGCCAGCAGCTTATCTGGATGCTCGGCCTACCAACACAAAAAGGACTCAAGGGGAGAAGGTGAGCGGCAAAAATAAAAGACAGAAAAATCAGAGGCAAAGCTGCACCACAACACTTTAAATATCTCTCTTTTAAGAATTAGCTTCTTCTAGTCTGCTTTGTTCTTTTGTTCTTACATTAATCAGCAGCATGAAACAGATGCTGAACAGTCAAACATTCTCAGGATAAAAGGGCCTCAGCACGGCAGCAGATGTTTGTACTTGGTGGTGAACAGGCTGAGGACGGGTGGGTTTGTTTTTCATTATCATTTTAAATCACAGTTAAGCTGAAGCAGGAATGAATTGGTGCAGTTTGCTTTTAGCAGCCTGACATTGAGAAATAACAGTAGAACTCGAATTATGTTCTGTCAAATGAAGAAACTCCGAGTAGAGCTCGTCACCTTGGTAACTGAGGTCTTATTGCAAAAAACGCTGCAGTCAGAGGAGGAAAAGCGCTCTGCAGTACTGGTATAACGGTACCAGTGTAGCATAATAAGCACTAAAACCACAGATTCCTCTCACACACACACACACACACACACACACACACACACACACACACACACACACACACACACACACACACACACACGTTACACACCAGATGACCAGTCCAGGTCTCATTTTGTGTAAAGGCCACAGCTAGAAATGAGACCATGCTCGTATAACTGACCCTGAGAAAATACTGCTGTTCTGTCGGCTGAAACATCGAGTGTTGATGTGAGTGCTGTTTTTAAGATCTTGTTTATGGTTCCAGCTGCTCGGACAGAAATCCTCTGCGGGACATCTTCACCGTGCAGCATCCCACAGGGGTGACAACCACTGATCTTAACCCCGTGGACCAGAAAGAGAAGTTGGAATGGTTTAATGGGGAGGTGACCCTGTTTTACAGTGAGGAGGCTGGCACTCAGATCATCCAGCACCAGGATTCCCTGACAGACTATTGCTCCATTTCATCTAACTCTTCCATGGAGCGAAAAGAGTCGGATGCTTCCAGCACGTTTGACTCCCACTTACTAAACAGTGTCCCACTTTCTGTAAACGGGGAGGACCCAGGCGTGGGCCAGGACCAACAGACATCCACCAGCGATGTGTCTGATGTGGACTTTGTGGGGGGTGTGAACCCCATCGCCCCTCATCTGCACGCCTTCACTCTGCTTCCAGTGAATGGGACTCTGTGGATCCCCAGGTACAAAACTGTGCCGAACTGGGCTCAGACACAAGCTTACATTTAGGTACATTTAGGTGTGCAGAGGCCCTGCTGCACGGGGGCGTGTCTCCAGCAGAATGATGGCGTTTGGAAACGGGCTTATAAGAACTGTCCTGAATGTTTGCCACTTGGAAACAAGCTTTGTCATCTGCTAAAAAACTGAACTCAATTTAGTTCTGCCTCTGAAGTTGTTTTCAGTAGGATGATGGAACTTATTGCTCCAAGGGACCAGAAAATCCATGTAGCCAGGAGAACGACATTCTAAACATTTTCTATATACATGACAGTTGGTGGTTTAAAAAAATAGTACAAGTGTGCCAACTTAAACTTCCAAAACACAGGAAATACATTGTAAAATGAATTGTCCACTTTTGAGTGATGATGGATTGAAGCTTGCTGTGTTTTGTTGTTTGACAGGCGTGGGGGCGACGTGGTCATCATTGAGATGCAGTCGCATGCTGATGAGCTGAGAGGCCGCGTCATCGCTGTCCTAAGTCCACCTGGATGTTCTTCTCTGGGGTAAACTCATTTACTCTTCTTGTTCTTGCATGGTTCTGTCAGTGTTGTACTATCCACTGTAATGATTTCACTTGAGTGCAGAGGGTCGGCACTTGTAAAGACCAACGACTCTACCTATCTCCCACCGCAACCTTGGTAACTTGTTCCCCACACTTTACCGCTTCCTCGTAGCACGTTCTCCTCGTTTGGGGTTGATGCTGCGACAGAGACCTTCAGCTCGACGCTGAGCTCTTGTCTGGGTAGCCTCTCCTCTATCCATCTATCCCTCTCAGAGGAGATGGCTCAGAGCCTCCAATCCTGCTGCTGATCTCAAAGACCTTCCTTGGCTCGTTCTCAGACACCATCGGTAAAGTAAATACAACCCATTACAATGAGAAGATCAGCTGAACCACAGATCTGTGAACGGCTGGAACGCTCTGCGGTCTATGAACCGGGTCGGTCCTCTGGGTTAGTTGTTCTTGACCTGTCTGCTGCTGATGTCGTTGACAACAGGCTGCCATCTGTACTCTCAAGCGTGGGCATCTCCAGCCCGCTGCATTCTTGGTTCTGTTCCTACCCTACTGGCTGTTCCTTTAAAACAGTGGTTCCCAAACTTCTTCTGGGGGTTGCCTCCATTGGTTTATAAAACATATTTTTTTGCGCTGAAATCTTTTGTTTTCAAACTCCATTGCAGTTTATATCACACCTCACCAACCTTTTTGAAACAAACAAAAATAAACTGCAATAGATTACAGGTTGCAATAAAACAAACTACAACCTCTGTTACATAACAAAACAACAAACCACATTTACAGTGATTATTTCCAGTTTTTCTTTATTGTGTAACATTTTCTTTGCTGTTTTCTTTGCTGTTAGTGTAATTATGTTCAGTGTAACAGCTTTCTTTTTTCTTTTCTTTTTCTCCTTCAAACAAGCCCTGTCATAAACCTGTCCATCATGATCAGAGGCGGGTCTAGAGACTCTTGGGGCCCTGGGCAAAAATTCACAGTGGGCCCCTCCAACTAATTAATCCACCATATATAGTACATGATCTGGAACTAATGTAATTTAGTGAAAAATGTAAAAAGAAAAACATTTTTTTAAATTTGTATTGTTTCGAAATAAAATGTAAACGCCACACTGGAACACAGCGGACATTTATGTCCACCCGTGCACCTCGGCAGCACATTTTCTACATTTCTTGCCAATGAATTCTATAACTTAGCATTGTTCTCTGACAGTCTAACTGGACGCAGCTTTGATTTGGCAGCTGAAGAGCAGTTTTGTCCAAGTTAGTCATTTTAATTTTTTATTTTAAACAAGGTGAAAGCAGGTATCTTTACCGGACAGCCGGAGCTGCTCTGAGCTGGTTTATGCTCTAGCTGCCACTTTCTTGATGCTTTTCTTTTTTCCTTTCGTTTCTCACTGCCAGATAGATGCTTCTCTTCATTTTGATAGACCCGCTCTCATCAGGTTTATTCGCGTAAGACCCAACTACAGTGAGCGGTAGAGACAGGGCCCCCCTTAGGGAGTTCTCCGCTACCCGACCACTATGATTTCAAATCTCCTTTGAATCACCAGTTGTTGCGATTCAAAGTTGGTCGGTGCTCGGGGGGCCCCCTTTTGGCTCGGGGGCCCCCCTTCTGGCTCGGGGCCCCCTTTTGGCTCGGGGGCCCCCCTTCTGGCTCGGGGGCCCAAGCCTTTGCCTGGTCTGCCAGTTGGCAAGCAGCACCTCTGATTATACTAGCAGTGTCCAAGCTTTCATTTTTTAATTTATTCACACCTGGGTGCTACGTGTTTTTTTTTTTTTTGTTTGTTTTTTAACTTGTACTTTATTAAATTTTTTTGGTACAATATTACAAATATGTGTACAATGTGGGCAGAGGCATTATAACATATAGAGATGGCATCTTCATATTAACAGAAATTGTTCAACAATCAGCAATCACAAGAAAAATAAGATAAAGAAATTGAAGAAAATTAAAACATATACGGATCCTCTACAATGCAACCTGTAATTTTTTACAACCAACCTTTAGTCTCGGATATATTTTGCAACACAAGCCCATCTTTGAATAAATTTGTCCATTTTCAGCTGTAAACTTGCAGTCATTCGCTCCATTAAATATACTTGTTTAAGTTTTTTGGAGCCATTGAGCTTTTGTTGGCGCCTCCTCCTTTTTCCAGTTTATTGTAATCATTTTTTTGGCTATTAAAAGAAATATCTTTAAGATGTATGACTGTTCTGGGTTTAGCTCTGCTTTTTTAGTAAATCCTAGTAGAAATAATAGTGGTTCAAAAGGAATAACTGTTCGTAACATCATTTCCATTTCTGTCTTTATACTCTTCCAATAGTCTTGGATTGCAGGGCAGTCCCAGAAAACATGCGTCAGGTCTCCCACTTTTCCACATTTTCTCCAGCAGAGTTGCAATGAGGGTGATTTCAGAAATCTAGAGATGACCAAAGGGGTATTGAAATATCTCATCATTAATTTCCAGTTGAATTCTTTCCACATTTGGCTGTTAAGTCCTTTATGGCATGTTGTACACAGATCCTCCCAAATTTCATCGTCTGTAATAGCGTTTAGTTCTAGCTCCCACTTTTCTTTGATGTACAATGTGTTCTGCGTATCACCCATCATAAGTCTCTTATAAATATTTGAAACATGTTTCTTATGTGGTAAACCTTTTTCCTGAATACTTTTAAAGTATTCTTCAATTGGGTTGGGCATTTTGTTTGAACTTTGAACCTTTTTCATTATGACTCATGATATAATGTCTGATCTGGAAATATTTGTGAAGATCACTAGACGGGAGTGAGAACTGTTCCTTTTAACTGTGAAAATGATTTAATATCTGCTTCTTTAAATAATTGGTTAAGTGTGCAAAGGCCTTTTTCTTTCCAACATTTAAAACCACTGTCCCAAACTGAAGGAAGGAATTCTATATTCCCAGAGATTGGCATTGCTCTTGAAATTGACTGTGGTCCTCCAAATTTTTTTCTAACTGTCGTCCAGATGCTCAGAGTGTGACGGATCCATTAATTTTTAATATTAATTTTTCTAATTATTTTTTGATTCAGGAATGGGAGAGTTTCCAAGGAGACTCCATTAGTGGTACTTTGTTCGATCTGTTTCCATCCAGTTTCTCCCTCCCCTCCAATCCAGGTCACCACTGTAGTGAGTTGTGCTGCAAAGTAGTAAGTTCTGAAACATGGCAAGCCCAGTCCACCCCTATCTTTCAGAAGAAACAAGGTCTTTAGCCTGATTCTGGGTCTTTTGTTTTGCCAAATAAAATTAGAAATCAACCTATCAAGCATGTCAAAGATCTTTACTGGGACTTTCACAGGGAGAGCTTGAAACAGAAACATAAACCTAGGAAGCAAGTTCATTTTGATCGTTTCAACTCTTCCCAACAACGAGAGCGGGAGAATCTCCCATCTTTTCTCCCCTGTCTCCCAACTTTAACTGTTCCTTTGCTGATAAATGTGTTTCCTGGATCAGAGCCACAGAACATTCCAGTGTTTTTAACTGATTAAAAATCTTTCTTCTTTTGACCAGGTTGCTGATCCCTTTGACATTATAACTAATCACGTTTATGAAGGCCATATTTCTTCGATGAAATTATATACTTGCCTTGCGTAAATACCCGTACCGAAGTAAACAGTGTACCATTAAACATGTACCAAGGTTGAGAACACAGAACATTAACATAGAACAGTTGAACTTCCAACTCACCAATCAAACGCGGTAATCTCACCTCCACCGCGCTTGACCCCTGATGGTGTAGGGGCAGAGAGGTGTGACCTACCCTCTCTGTTGCATACAGTGCACCATGTGCTGAAGAGACCCCCAGCCAAGATAAAGAGGGTCTTAAGGAGTGTGTTCCACTCAGATCGTCCTAGGTTTTGACTCCGCATTGGTTTAATCATTCAAAACCTTCTTTTAGTGGCAATACACTAGTGGAAAAGGCAGTACTAACTAATAATAAATATTAACATTACTTTTTGTTTCCACCCGGCTACTTGATTCAGTATCTGTCCTTCCCCTGTAGGAGAGCCTTCATATCAGATGTAGAGAGGGACTTTGAGCCTTTCTCTTTCTTCGAGCTGATTCTCCAGTCATCCTTCGTCTTCTCCAAGAAGCTCCCTTCTTCCTCTTCACTCATCTGGATTCCCTGCTTCCTCAGAGTCTCTGCAGCCTCAGACAGTGTGTCGAAAGTCTTTTCTCCATCTTCTGTGGACATTTTAAGGCGAGCTGGATACAAGCACTTTGCCTGCAGCCCCTTCTTCTTGAGCTGTTTGACAATAACCTGCACCTTCATTCGTTTCTTCTGTAGATCTGGAGTGTAGTCCTGGTCAAAGAAGATGCGTTTGCCTTGAAAGAGGACTTCTTTTTGGCTCCATGCTTGTTTTATGATCATATCTTTGGTTGAACCATCCAAGAACCTTACTATTATGGATCTGGGACCCCGAGAAGCCAAAGATGATCTGGAATTGGTAGTAACGAGTGAGCGATGTGCCCTCTCTATTCTCATGTCCAGCTCCTCTGGGAGTTTGAGCACTCCTTGGAGCAGCTCTTTCACAAATCCAATCATTTCTCCTTTCTCACTGCCCTCCGGGATCCTATAGATGCGCATATTGTTTCTTCTCAACCTGTTTTCCATCTGCTCACATCTGGCTGTCTGCTCAATATCACGGTGAAGGAGATGTCGAAGCGCCCTCTGGTGGAGGCTGACCGTCCCTTCACTTTGGCCTAGTCTTTCCTCTACGTTATCAAATCTCTCCTCGTGTTCTTTTAACTTGCCTTTTATATCGTTGATGGCTGTTTCCAATCGTTCGAGAGTCGTTTTATGCCCCTCTGAGTTCTCTTTTCTCATTTTTCTGAACTCTTCCATGATGCCTCCTTCTTGCTGGTTTAGCGAGCTGCTACCGTCGGCGCCAGCGCCAGCGTTAGCGCTAACGCTGGTCTTTCCAGCAGTCCGGTCCGGTACCTTACGTCCTTCGTCTTTTTCTTTCAGGTTGTCCTGTTTCAACGACTGATGGAGTGTCTTTTGTCTTGTAGCAGAACTCATCGTGGAATATGTATTTTTGTTCAGCCAACTCGTTATTTTGCCACTTTATTTTGTTTTTCTTCCGCGGAGAGTAGACCTTAAGCAGTTGTCATGTCCATGTCGTCACCCATGGCTCCTGGGTGCTATGTTTGACCAGTTATCTTTCTTTGACTATGTTCCCGCAGTTGTGTTGCTTTGCTCTTTACATTATACAAAAAATAAGACATTATCTGACTCTATATGCAACTCAAATCCTGGAACAGGCGGCGGTTGGCCCCAAGCCTCGATTACTGCAGTGGTCTTAAATCAACCGACGGGCACACGTCACACCTCTGCTCATTGATCTTCACTGGCTACCTGTGACTCCTCCAATAAAACACCAGACTCTGACTTTTGTCTGGTGTCCCAGAGGTTGCACCTGCTTAGATATGAATTTGATCATAAATGTTAACACCCCTTCGCGAGTACTGCGCTCACCACGAGAAAACCACTTGGCCTTGCCTTTGTTCACACGAGGAGATCTCATTGTTCAATGGTGGACCAAGTTACCAGTGGCCACAAGAGCAGAGTCGTCCCTCTGTACGTCCTAAAGATGTTGAAAACTTACTTCTTCCAACAGCACTTTCTGTCATAAACTATGGTCTCTCTTTAACTTCCTAAAATGCAGCTTGATTGTTTTCCTGTGTTGGATAAAAGCATCTGCTAAACGTAATGTAATGTAAGTTTCAGGCTTGTGCATCAACAATGACGTGTTCAGTCATTTAAGACATTTTGATATGGATGTTACTATTTATGCTGTGAAGTGCATAATTGCTATTTTAGTAACGTTCATGAGCCAAAAGTTACATTTTTTAGCTTTTGTAAAATGATTATTCAGAGTGATGAAAAATGAGCCAGGTGGACGGATTGTGGAGTTCAGAGGATGGCGGCGTTGATGAAGGATGATAATGACCTTCCCTACATGTTCCTAACATGTGCTTCTGGAGACAAATCTTAGACAGTTTTTGCAGCTTAAAAGTTCTATCCTTGTGCACGCTGTCACTTCCTGAAGTTGAAAAAAAAATCTCTAAAATCCTCTAAAATGTTTAGTAACATCCAGTGTACAGTAGAGCCGTGTCAAATAAAAAGTATATTTTTCCTCAATTCAGAGGTTTTGCATTTAAGGACATAAAGAATTAACTGTACCAGGTCTTAAACATGATAAACAGCAGCAGAAGATGTGTTATTCTGTTTCATTGTTTATCAGACAAAAACAAAGCCAAAATGATAAAAACCATGTGTGAAGAAGCGGGTTCATCCCAGGATTCAGTGGCTTGTAGAACCGCCGTAAGCAACAATAACTGGTAGTGTTTTTAAGTAGGATGTTTTAAGTGTCTCACGTCATCGTGAGGACATTGTTTTTAGTTTTAGTTTTAGTGTTGCTTTTCATTATTAAGGTTTTCAGGCATTCATGTTTCTCACTTAGTGCTGCAGCACAGCGTTGAAAGTCATTCATCTTCATTTATGACCTGAGTTATGCTGCAAGACTAATGTTGGTGCACACCGTCGGCCGGCCTGGTGCACATCAGTTTACATTCCATCATCTTTTGGTTTAGTTTGGTTTGTGTTCACATGCTGTTTTCACTCAGCCGCACCAGAAGCCATGCGACAGCGGTCAGTGCTGCAATTGGTCAATACCAGTGGAAGCTGAGCTTAGTGTTTCCATGACAACGGGCTGGACGTGAGGCGATAACAGCACGACAACGGCATGTTTGGTCCCCGACTTGCACATTTTGTACCACTCCACACAAACTCTTCTCAGAAGCTCACAGCTACACATACATTAATTAGGTCTATTTATTTATGAGACAGAGTTTTTCTTAGAATTACTCTTATTATTCCCTGATTTCATGCTTCACCTCCATGCTTGTCATCTGCCATGATATGCTTTATTTGTTTTATGAAATATGCCCAAAGATATACACCTTTGTCTTAACTATCAGAAGGACATTGTTCCTGAAGTTCTTGGCTTCTTCAGATGCACCTTTGTGACTCTAATCTAGCTGCAGTGCTCTTTTTAAAGCCAAGAGGACTTCTCCTGGTGTTCCTCGTCCTGGTGTTCCTCGTCCTGGTGTTCCTCGTCCTGGTGTTCCTCGTCCTGGTGTTCCTCGTCCTGGTGTTCCTCGTCCTGGTGTTCCTCGTCCTGGTGTTCCTCGTCCTGGTGTTCGTCAGTCTGCTGTTTGGTATTATGGTGTTCACCACGCTGAACATGGACCAGAGACGGTCAGTTGTCTGAGGAGGTCATAAGGAGCATTCTAGACCAGCATGTTGAAGGTGAAGACTAGAAGACCATCTTCAATCAGCTTGATGTTCCTGTGACTACAGCCAACCAACAATTTTATCCACCTGTAAATATTTTCTTGCCAGTCCTGCATCCAGGAATCGTATGTTGTATTTAAGACTTCAAACACTGACTATATAATTCAAATAACTCATCATAAATGATCCTGTGCCTTATTTGTCGGGAACATTGAACACAGCAGCGGCGAGCATCATCTCAACGTTTAGGCTCTCTTCTTAAATCTGTTTGTTCCCTGTGTTAAGGCCACTTGGTTCTGGTTCTCAAAAGCGACTGATTTAAGAACATGACTTCAACCAGGGCGCCGCAGGGACACTGGGATAAGTTGTTTTTCCACCATCATACTTATATCCTGTTTTGTTTTTGTTTGTTTGTTTTTTTGCTGTCTGTGTCACATTCTTTAATCTAATTACCTTTTTATTTGGGAACTGAACTAGTACAAAAAATCTCTTAAGATACATTTGTGCCGGTTCTTTCTATGGTCCCACATCAGAAGAAGTTTGGACGTTTGTGAGGATTTTGGAGGACTGGAGTTTTGCACCCTTGGACCACGGTACAGCTTCTCACCACGTGAGGGCAGTCAGGCACCAGGCAGTTGTTTATCACAGTCCAACCAGCAGAAGAAGACGTATTTGAAGAGCAAAAGTAACTTCTGGTTCTGTCATACAGTCTACTAGGTCTTCACGTACTGGCTTTTCTTGTGAAACATTTCACCCATTCCCTGGTCTCCGGTATTGTGTAAAAGCCATTTCCGACTCTTAAATCTGATCCCTTTTGTGTTGGTTAAGAGAAACCCCCCTTTCTGTAACCAAGTGAGAAGTCAAACTGGATGACGTCACTCGTCGTCAGGCCAAAGAGTCTGTCTTAATTATTAGAACCCGACACTTCCATTTAGAGAGGAAGACCAAGACATGTCCGTCTGGTGAGGAAGACCAAGACATGTCCGTCTGGTGAGGAAGACCAGGACATGTCCGTCTGGTGAGGAAGACCAGGACATGTCCGTCTGGTGAGGAAGACCAAGACATGTCCGTCTGGTGAGGAAGACCAGGACATGTCCGTCTGGTGAGGAAGACCAGGACATGTCCGTCTGGTGGGGAAGACCAGGACATGTCCGTCTGGTGGGGAAGACCAGGACATGTCCGTCTGGTGGGGAAGACCAGGACATGTCCGTCTGGTGGGGAAGACCAGGACATGTCCGTCTGGTGGGGAAGACCAGGACATGTCCGTCTGGTGGGGAAGACCAGGACATGTCCGTCTGGTGGGGAAGACCAGGACATGTCCGTCTGGTGGGGAAGACCAGGACATGTCCGTCTGGTGGGGAAGACCAGGACATGTCCGTCTGGTGAGGAAGACCAGGACATGTCCGTCTGGTGAGGAAGACCAGGACATGTCCGTCTGGTGGGGAAGACCAGGACATGTCAGTCTGGTGAGGAAGACCAGGACATGTCCGTCTGGTGGGGAAAACCCGGACACTTCCGTCTGGTGGGGAAGACCCGGAGACCTGCTGTGCTGATGCTGTTCATGCTGCTGAATTTGGCTAGTTACGCTGATCAAACAAGTGTGTGTGTGTGTGTGTGTGTGTGTGTGTGTGTGTGTGTGTGTGTTTTCTGCTTATTTGTCAAATTCATTAGTGGATTATAATGCAACATTTTCATTTATGCTTCATGAAACTTTGTTTTGAAAGTAATTATTTCGTTAAAACATAATTAATTTATCAAAATTTCTCTTCAGTTTTAAATCTTAATATGTTTGAATTTCTCATTTTTATGTTGATAAGCTTGATTTGAGTCTTTATATACTGACGTGCAGGTTTACATAGATGATATTTGTCTTAGTGATGATCACAGCGTATCATATTATTAATTTCACAAGGTTTTAGTTAAACTGCAGGTGGACTTGATTTAGTTACTGAACACAAACCAAAGCGAGGCTCGGATCAGTTAAAATGAACGTGTTATTATCTGAATGGCACTAAGAAAGTTGGGCCCAGATCAGCTGATCTCTGTGCTACACGTCTCACCGTGGGACCGCAGTTCTGGTCGGTGTGCACCACATCGCCAGACAGGTTGATCCTCTAAAGTCCTGACTTAACTGGACGTTGGTCTGGACAGAAGCCTTTCTGTCATTAGTTGTCACTGGACCGGTCAGCCAGGTGGTGAGGGAGCCGGTGGTCCAGCAGGCTTGGAGCTCTACGTGCTTCGACATATACTGGTTCTATTCATTAGTCTTAACTCCATTGTGGGGGTTGTCATGGATACGCTGAGGTCAGGTTTGGAGCTGTACATGAATGGAGAGCAGAAGAGGACGGAGCTCGGAAAGATGAACCAACAGAGAACTGGACCTTCTGGCTCGATGGGCTGACTCGTGGGTGGTGAGTTCAGGGTCACTTTGCCTTTCTGCCTTCAGAAATGACAGAGTTTGAAGAAGTGTGCTTTGACCCAGCGGTCTGGTTCACTTTACTTTTTTCAGTGAGAGTAAACATTTCTGGAGCATTTTACAGCACATGAGCACAGCAGTTTGAGTCTTACCGGTGCTCGTGCAGATGTACAGGAGCTAAACGTAGCCACCGTCCCCAGAGACTTTCCACGGAGCCGTTTCCTCGAACTGCCTCCGAGCTTCTAGGAGGAGCAAATTACAGGACACCAGTGTGAGCTCCATCCCCACGCTGCCCGGCACTCCTTCCACCAAAGATGGATGTGTTTCTGCTGTGCCTCCCTCACTCTCCTCCCTTTTCTTTCTTTCTTTCAGGATCCTTCGGGAGGCAGCACTCGTGGCAAAAGATACAGTTGTCTGTGGCTTTCAGAGAGAAAACATGGAGTGGTGCCTGGTTGTCTGGAGGTCCTGGGGCTGCTGTGAGCTGGAAGCCTTCTACCAGTCCTACGAAGAACTTGGCCGCCTGGAGTCCAGCATGAGGAAAAGAAGGTAGCTGTTGTGCTGCAGAAGTGAGGCGCAGAATCGCATCTCTGTGTAGCGGTTTGAGCCGAGGGGATACAAACGGACAGGCTGGTAGTATTCAGAGCAGGGGGCCACCAAATGCTGACATCGCACAACACAGGAGGGAGACCAGGGGAGGGCGGCCACGCCCCCGAAGAGCCAATTCAGGAGTCAGAACAGGAAAACGCAGCGGTCAAACATCAGGATGACAAACTCAAGTCAAGCCTCTGAGCGCAGCAGCACATGGTCGCTCCCGTTCAACGCGTGGCGCTGCGTTTGGGTCTGACTCCAGGTTTCCCTCCGACTCGTGACCTCTGCAGCTGACTGTACGCACACAAGTGCTGCATGTGGATGAACGCTGTCATTTCCCAGCACGCCGCCCTGATGTACAAGCACGGCGGCACGGCGCGGTGCAGCGCGGAGACCCACCCAGCAACCCGGCATGGCTCTGACTGATCAGCAGGCCGCTTTGTCTTTTGTGCAGCCTGGTCCAAGAGAACACAGCGCTCGCTGGGAAACCTTTAGCCACGTTCTGAATGTATTGTTGGTGAAGAAAGCTCGAAACGGACCCCAGAGATGGTGTTTGCTGGGTTGACACTTTTTAATCTGTAAATCATCTGCAAAGATGCCATCTGATGATTGTGGTCCTGATCTGAATGTTCTGGTTACCGCCACAAGAAGATGATGCAGAACGTGCTGAAGATGAGGCGGCGCTTTGATCAAGTTTTTTTCGGTGGCCCAAACCAACGAGAGCCGTGTTTGTTGCCTGGTGTTGATGACCAGCGTGGGGCTGACGTGGGCCGGCCCGTCACCGCTCTACCTACGTGACGTCTGGACATCTCACGTGTTCATATTCATATGACTTTGTGCGCATGGACGTAATAAAAAGCCAAAAGTGTAAAGGTCAAGAACCACATTAACATTTTAAATGATCTTACACTGTGGTGGATGGCACACCCGCAGTTTGAAAATGACCATTAAGGAACTGCACAAATAGTTAAGTATTTTCTGTCATTTATACCAAAAGTGTATTGCAACATAATTTGAACATAATGAAAGAATGCAGCTTCATGTAAAAACCCAACTGGGCAGCGCGGTGGCAGATCCATGTGAATTATCGCCGATGCCGTGACGACGATGGGTGGAGAAGGGGCTTGGAGAGCTCGCGTTTTGGCCTTCTGGACGTTTTCCAGCTCCGACTTCGGGGAAACGATCTCGCCGGGTCCTGCCTGCTCTTTAGATGTGATGACAGCTTTGTGTTTACAGGACTTTCACCCTGAAGTGGGCAGACAAATCTTTTGTTTGATAAAAAAGGGACGTTTTCTGTTCGGCCTTTTCATTCTGCAAATTACACTCCATTTACTTGGAGACATGCCTGTGTGCTTTGATATTGTCATTTTTCTTTTATTTGGTCATTAGACGGCTTAACAAATGTTATAAACAGCTAAACTGGCTTCAGTCTTTTACATTGTGCATATCAACTGTATCTGTGTTTTACAACAAGTCTGAAGGAGGTTAAACTGTAGAAACATGTCGTAGAATCTTCTAAACTGAGAAGAGAAGCAGAAAACACTGAGATTTAGTCTGATCTGCATCTTCTTCTGCAACGCCAATGTGGTCAAACGCCGTTCCAAGAATGTCCCGCCAGCGCCGGTGCGTCACTTTCCACAGGAGCAAGAAACTAGTTACCAGTTTCAGACATACTGTTACTGCTAATATGAAATGAAATCATTTGTTGTGGACTTGCTTTTATTGATTTTTATAGAGGATATTAAAACAAACTGAAAAATACTCCAGTTTGGAAGTTAGTTTGAAAGATGTCGCAGTTGGAACCAGTGTGTGTTCATGTCTCGTATCGTCCTCAAGTTGAGATCCAAGAGAAGAAATGAGTCCAGCAGTGATATGAAGATGTGTAAAGTCCAAGCAGAACAAACGTGGGTGGGTGAAGCTGGGCCATTGAGATGTGGCAGCCACTGCAAACACACTGAAGTTGGATCGTGGACAGTGTCACCACCCGGCTGGTCCACTGCAGTGCTCCTGCAGGGGCGTGGATGTGTAGGAGATGTAATAAGTAAGGAGGCGATCCATTTAACACTCTCAAAGTGAATGAAATCAACTCAGAATATGTTGGGAAACCAGTGGAGGGCTGCCAAGACCAGATGGCGCTTTCTCGTGTTGTTTAATGCAACAAACTGCTTAAGACTTAAACTGCAGGTAATGGATTGTACCATAATTTGGCAAAAATTTTTTATAGTCAAATGAACCTGCATTTTGATCTTGTAGCAGATGACAAACTGCTGTATTCTGAACTGTAAGCAGCGATCCAAGCCCCACATACTGGGAGGGGGCTGCATTTTGGATCAGCTGGAGGCTGTTCAGAGAATTACTTGGACATCCAGCCAACAACACGTTACAGTAATCTAGTCTAGAAGACACGAACGCATGAATTAGTTTTCCAGCATCATTCTGGGAGAGGATGCTCCTGATCTTTGAGATATTACGGAGGTGGAAAAACGCAGTTTTACAAACCTGATTAATATGCTGTTTAAATGACAAATCCTGATCAAAATAACTCCAAGGTTTCTCACAGTTTTACTGGAGGCCATCGCAAGACCATCTAATCCCTTCCTAAGCTGTTTGGGACCACAAACAACAACTTCTGTTTTATCAGAATTTAGTAGCAAAAAATTTCTGGACATCCAGTCCTTGATGTCCTTAATACACATCTGAAGTTTGTCTGATGGTTCTGTTTCATCTTCATAGACAGATACAGCTGCGTATCATCAGCATAACAATGAACATTAATGCAGTGGTTCTGGATAATACTTCCCAAGGGCTGCATGTATAAACTGAACAAGATTGGCCCTAGAACTGAACCCTGCGGGACACCATAGCAGACCCTCGTCTGTACGGAAGAAACCTCATGAACATGAACAAACTGGAATCTTATCAGACAGATATGATTTAAACCAATCTAGAGCTGTCCCTTTAATCCCAACAACATACTCTAGTCTCTGCAGTAAAATGCTGTGATCTATGGTATCAAAACAGCTGGAAATGCTGGTTCGGGTCAGGGCCCCCAGCGGTCTGGTCTAGTTTAAAGTCCCAGCCAGATTCAGACAGCAGGCTGGTTGCTTTGGAAAGACCAGACTTTCCAAACCAAATCACTTGTTTTCATTGAAGTGAAGAAATGTACAGATACAAATCAGCCATGATTGAGAAACTTCTTTATTAATCTCAACTTTTCAAACATTCATTGTTCCAACAAATTAACAGGAATTATAGCTGAATTGATAATAAATATGAACACACTAGAAAATCTAAGACACTTGACTACATTACTTGATACTTTTTTAAAAGAAAAGAAAAAAATGATCTTGTTTCCCTGCGCAAAGAATAAAATCTGGTCTGTTTTAACCTAAATGTTCAAACAGTGATGATTCATCACACTACCAAAAGTAATATAACATGCGTATCATCTTTATTTCCCCAATGTTTTCCCAGACTTTACTGTTTCTATATCTTTCTTTGTTTTCAATTCCCTTGTCTTCAACTTTTCCCCGACTGTCTCCATCTCCTGCACGTGTGCAGAAAGCTCCTACTGCTTCATCCAATCATCCAATGATGCCTTAGCTTTTATGACTTTTATAGCTTTTGTATTTTTATATCCTAATATATTGTGCTTTAATTCGTTTTTATTGTGAAATAATTATTCTAACCAGCCCGGCTCGACCCAACAAAAAATCATGCATATGTATTGTCTCACAGCAGCTGACTTCAGGTGGCTGCGGGCCACTGGGCAGCGCGGAGCCATGACTGTTACAAATAATTCAATTCAATTCAATTTTATTTATATAGCGTCTATTACAACACAAGTTGTCTCCAGGATCTTTCCAGAGACCAGAACATGACCCAGATCAGTTATTACATAAACAACGGCAGGTAAAAACTTCCTTAGTGGAAGAAAAACCTTAAACCAAACAGTGGCAGGAAAAACTCCCCTTTAAGAGGGAAGAAACCTGGACCAGGACCTGGCTCATGAGGGGGGACCCTCCTGCCGAAGGCCAGCCGGGTAGAACAGGAAGTAAAGAAAGAATAGAGACATAGAGACACCATCAAAGGTACAAGACAGGATACAATAGTAACTATCATCAGTAGTCCAATTAGACTTCTGTGAATATGGGTGATATATGGATAGACGGTGATCCAAGGAGATGAGGACTGCAGGTCGGGATGTCAGCAAGTATCCAACAGACATCCATACAGACAGGTGAAGGCAGACACTGGAGGTGTCACATAAGGAAGTGACGTTGGCCATTGATTGGCTGAGTGGGCCGATCAATCATATTAAAAATACATTTATTTTATATAAACTCTCCTGGGGTGATACAAAAGAATTTTCATGGTTGTGAAACTAAACGACTGAGACTAAAATGTTTTTTTTTAACCAGGCTGTAAATAAGTGGGACATTTTCTTCAGGACGATGCGAAATGTGTTACAAACTACGTTTCGTGTTGCCAGCAGGTGGCGCTACGGTTTTCCGATTATCACCCAGCAGATGTGTTTAGAGTTGGACTACCATGTGCATCAAATTTGAGCGATTAACATCATTTGGGTTATTATACCGTAGTAACTGGGCCTGCTGCATGTTCGGTACTTGGCGTGCGTTGTTTTGAGTCGGGGCCGGGCCTCACCTCCGTCATACTGTCCTGTCTGAAGGTTCAGGTAATGATCACCTCCTTCACCTGTGGTAGCTCCACTCAGACAGCTGCTGAATGCTGCCTCAGCACTAATACCAACTCCAGACCTTTTATCTGCTTCTTTTTGATTTAAGTGGCCGGGGAACGGAGCACAACCGGTCAACTAAGTTCGTTTTAGTCAGTTGTCCAAATACTTTAAAGCCTCTGAGAATTAAGATAATTCTGCCGTATTTTTGTGATATCCAAATAAAACTAAAAGATCTTGTCTTTGATCCAATCTAGACTGCTTTAGTTCAAATCCATGGTGGTGCCGTACAAATGTAATGTCATCACTGTCCAAACATTTCTAGAAGTAATAGTACTTTTGTACAGTTTTCATCTTTTTCTCCATCTTATTATAATAATTATTGTGGTTATTGTTATGGTGTTCAGTGTGGGGTGAACTCTGCTACTGAAAGGTTTCTCACAGCATGCAGTATGTACAGTACATAAAATGTAAAAAGTACTTTTAGAAGCTTTCTTAGAAACAGAAAAAAAATTGTTGTTTACACAAACGATCCAAAATCAAAACAGAAGTCGGCCTTGCTTCTTGGCACCTGTAGGCAGTCATGCAAACAAGGTGATAGTGTTACGTGTGATGAGTTTGCCCAGCAGTCAGCGTGCTGGCCCCATAAATACCATGAATGATGCTCTTGTCATGTGTGAAGACTTGGCCCTCTGTCTGACTGATATGAATAAATCATGCTGTCTCCATGCATGCTCTCGCAGCGGCCTCGCAGCGGCCTCGCAGCGGCCTCGCAGCGGCCTCGCAGCGGCCTCGCAGCGGCCTCGCAGCGGCCTCGCAGCGGCCTCGCAGCGGCCTCGCAGCGGCCTCGCAGCTCTGCGGCTGCAGCAGCCTCGCAGCTCTGCGGCTGCAGCGGGCGCTCTGCGGCTGCAGCAGCCTCGCAGCTCTGCGGCTGCAGCAGCCTCGCAGCTCTGCGGCTGCAGCAGCCTCGCAGCTCTGCGGCTGCAGCGGGCGCTCTGCGGCTGCAGCGGGCGCTCTGCGGCTGCAGCAGCCTCGCAGCTCTGCGGCTGCAGCAGCCTCGCAGCTCTGCGGCTGCAGCGGGCGCTCTGCGGCTGCAGCGGGCGCTCGCTCAGCATCACTGCTGCTCTCGCTGATCAACCACAGTCACGTCATCGTAACAACAGACTTCTTGTCCAATCCTCTGTATTTTCTTTCTTTCCTATGTTTTTTAGTGTTAATGTGTTAAGAATAAGTATCTTTCAAATTGCACAGCAGTAGTATCATGAGCAGACTTCAAATATTTGTCATCCTCCAGTCTCAAAGGAGTGAAGACCGATCTCAGTACGAGTAAACGGACCATGACGACGGCAGTGAACCGTCCTGAACATCACTTCATCCTTGGACTGTTTTGCTTCTTGTTTTTACTCTTAAAAAAATAAAATAAAATAGTGTAGACAATAATAATAATAACAGTAAGAATAAAGAAAAGTAAAAGACAAATCCCTAAACAACAAACAAAAGCTGCTGGGGTTCGAGGTACAAGGACACACTTGTTCAGTTCTCCTGTTCATCAATTAGACATTGGTACTGAAAAGATGCAGATTTTTTTTCACTAAAGATAATTATGTGATAATTAATTTTAATTAAGTTTATGTTAAACTACCAATTCACAACATCACAAGTAATCACAAGTTCATGTCACATGTAAACTCCCTCCTATCCGACCACTATTTAATAACGTTTGAATTCAACATTGTCAACGTTACAAATAATAGGAGGAATTACTTTAGCAGGTGTCTATCCGATAAAGCTATCACTAAATTTAGGGAGGCCGTTGCTCTTCATCTTCTTACAGTGGAACATAGTGAAGCAGTTGAGGGCTGTGACCTCGGTTCTACCTCTGCAGACGTTGATTTCCTTGTTGGTAGCACTGCAGACGTGTTGCATACAGCTTTAGATGTAGTTGCTCCTTTGAGAAAGAGGGTCTCTAACCGTAGGAGCTTAACTCCCTGGTTTAACTCACATGTTCATATGTTAAAACAGAAAGTGCGTAAAATGGAAAGAAAGTGGTACTTTAGTAGGTCTGTAGATATTTATTATGCATGGCAAGATAGTCTAATAGTGTATAAAAAAGCGCTTTGCAAAGCTAGAACAGCCTATTATTCAGTGTTAATAGAGGATAATAAAAATAACCCACGTTTTCTGTTCAGCACTGTAGCCAGGCTGACAAAGAGCCACAACTCTGTTGAGCCGTGCATCCCTGCAGCTCTCAGTAGTGAAGACTTTATGAGCTTCTTTAGCAATAAAATTGTCAGAATTAGAGAGGAAATCGTCCAGGCCCTCCCGGCAGTGGCTGTGGGCATTTCTTCAACCTCGGCGACTCCCTTATGCTCTGACCTGACTCTAGACTAGTTGGTTCCTGTAGACCTCCCTGACCTGACTCTAGACTGTTTTGTTCCTGTAGACCTCCCTGAGCTGACCTCAGTCGTCAATGGATCTAAATCATCCACATGTCTGTTAGACCCAATCCCAACTCACCTACTTAAAAATGTTTTCTCTCTTATTGGACCGACAATACTGGACCAGATCAACTTGTCCCTGGTCTTGGGATATGTGCCACAGGCTTTTAAAGTCGCAGTAATCAAACCATTACTTAAAAAAACCTCTCTTGACCCAGACATTTTAGCTAACTATAGTATAGACAGATTTCCAACCTTCCATTTATCTCTAAAATTCTGGAAAAGATCGTTGCAGCAGCTGTGTGACCATATGTATAGAAATGATCTATTTGAAGTTCTTCAGTCAGGGTTCAGATGCATCATAGCACAGAAACAGCACTGGTTCGAGTCTCCAATGACCTTCTTGTGGCCTCAGATTATGGGTTAGTGTCCATACTGGTTCTGCTGGACCTCAGATAATGGATTAGTGTCCATACTGGTTCTTCTGGACCTCAGCGCTGCTTTTGATACCATAGATCACAGCACTTTACTGCAGAGACTAGAGTATGTTGTTGGGACTAAAGGGACAGCTCTAGATTGGTTTAAATCAGATCTGTCTGATAGATTCCAGTTTGTTCATGTTCATGAGGTTTCTTCAGTACAGACAAGGGTCTGCTATGGTGTCCCGCAGGGTTCAGTTCTAGGGCCAATCTTGTTCAGTTTATACATGCAACCCTTGAGAAGTATTATACGGAACCACGGCATTAATTTTCATTGTTATGCTGATGATACGCAGCTGTATCTGTCTATGAAGATGAAACAGAACCATCAGACAAACTTCAGGTGTCTGAAGGACATCAAGGACTGGATGTCCACTAATGTTTTGCTCCTAAATTCTGATAAAACAGAGGTTGTTGTGTGTGGTCCAAACACCTCAGGAAGGGATTAGATGGTCTTGCGATGGCCTCCAATAAAACTGTGAGAAACCTTGGCGTTATATTCGATTAGGATTGGTCATTTAAACAGCATATTAATCAGGTTTGTAAAACCTCCGTAATATCACAAAGATCAGGAGCATCCTCTCCCAGAGTGATGCTGGGAAAACTAATTCATGCGTTCGTATCTTCTACACTAGATTACTGTAACGTGTTGTTGGCTGGATGTCCAAGTAATTCTCTGAAGATCCTCCAGCTGATCCAAAATGCAGCAGCGCGAGTGCTGACAGGAACCAACAAGAGAGACCACGTCTCTCCAGAGTTCACTTCCCTCCATCGGCTGCCCGGAAAACTCAGAATCCAATTCATTTTATTACTTGCATATAAAGTCTAAAATGGCCTAGCGCCGCGATATTTGCAAGACCTGATAGTACCGTACGTTCCTAATAGAGTTCTCCGTTCTCAGGGTGCAGGTTTACTCGTAGTTCCTAGAAGATCCAGATGTAGATCTGGAGAACGGGTCTTCTGTTATCAGGAACCATCACTCTGGAACCAACTTCCAGTTTGGGTTAAGGAGGCTGACACCACCTCCACCTTTAAAATCAAACTTAAAACATTTCTGTTTAATAAAGCATATAGTTAGTGTACATTTAGTACCTTAATGTGTCAGGACCAGTAGTCAAAGCTGCAGCTGCAGGACCAGATTAGAGCAGCTCATCTTAAACAGCTTCGGTGTAGATATGCTGCTGTAGACCTCTGCTGCAGGGGTGCACCAATATGATCCACTGAGTGGTGCCTTTCACCTTCTCTGTTTCTCTTTGCCTTCTCTGTCTCTTCTTCACCTCAACCCTCATTTATTAACAATATCCCATAAACTTAATTGTGGTCCATTGTTCTTGTAGTTTTTTGTGCTTGTCTGGCCCTTCTTTTCCTCATCTGTACATGTTCTGCAGACCAGAGCCTCAGGAGCTGCTTGCTGACCTGCAGTTCCACCTCTGACCATCCCAGTGTCTGCCTTCACCTGTCTGTATGGATGTCTGTTGGATACTTGCTGACATCCCGACCTGCAGTCCTCATCCCCTTGGATCACCGTCTATCCATATATCACCCATATACACAGATGTCTAATTAGACTACTGATGATAGTTACTAATGTATCCTGTCTTGTACCTTTGACGGTGTCTCTATGTCTCTATTCTTTCTTATTTCTTGCTCTACCCGGCTGGCCTTCGGCAGGAGGGTCCCCCCTTCTGATCCAGGTCCTGGTCCAGGGTTCTTCCCCCTTATGATCCGGGTTTCTTCCCTCTTAAAGGGGAGTTTTTCCTTGCCACTGTTTGGATTAAGGTTTTTCTTCCACTAGGGAAGTTTTTACCTGCCGTTGTTTATGCAATAATTGCTCGGGGGTCATGTTCTGGGTCTCTGGAAAGATCCTGGAGACAACTTGTGTTGTAATAGACGCTATATAAATAAAATTGAATTGAATTGAATTGAATTGAAACTCAACCCT
>CM026197.1:35940953-35982932 GCA_014839995.1 Xenentodon cancila
TTTATTATTTCCTCTGTTCCTCTGTTTACGCTTGCACTCTAAAACTGTACCGACTCTGGTTCACTTTAGCTACAAAGTTTTCTAGCCTAATAAAAAGAATTTTCAGGAATTTTGAAACTTGTGGACAGAGTGATGCTGGTCCATAGTTTGGTGTTTATTTCCTTGCTTGTATAATGGTATTACTTTAGCTATTTGAAACGATAAATTGCAGATGTATGTTAATGGTGTTGAAACGCCATCTATCACTCTTTTTACTAATACCACATCAATACAATCACAATCAGAGGAAAGTTTGTTTTTACTCATTTTTAACACATGATGTTAACGCCAACTCATCCACCCCTGCGCGACCCCCCTGCTGAGCGACCCCGCCGCTGCGCGGGGGGGGGTCTCTTTTGTAGCCTGAAATAGTTGCAGCCAACTCTGATCCAACATTTACAAAAACGTTATTCACCCTTTATTTATTACCACATGCATGTCTTTTTAGTCACTACAGTCATCAGTAAAATAATCTTGATAAACCATCTTCTTAGTCCCAACTTCTCTTAGTTTATTTAATATGTCACAGACTCCTTTTATATCATTCTTATTTTCATTGAGAAAATGGGATTGCTGTCACGGATGCACCTGTAGCCACTTTGAAGCGAAGCACATCTCCATTATTGTAACTTTTCAGGTCGTGGAGACATTTGTGGATGGTGAACGTTCCCGAGAATGCTGTTGCCTGATGCTCTTCGACGCATCCCAGCCATGAACTGATCTGCACACAGCTGCCAAGGGTTCTTTGTTGTGACATTTTCCGCATTCACCACCCTGTCTTCCACCGTCTTGGCTTGCCTGAGGCAGTCTGACGCCCAGTGTGGCTTCCACGCTGGCTCGGCTTCCTTCTATTAGCCTGCTTCCTACCGCTATGTGGATCTGCTCACCGCAGGATAGCTCGCTGCTTTTTCTCTTCCTTGTCCTGTCTAACTTGAACAATAGCCGTGGCTAAACCCAACTTTGGGTTATGCTGCAGTTTCTCAGATAATTCTGCATCACGTATGCCAACTGCAATCCCATCCTGGATCATTCCATCGCTGTCACAGCAGTTTATGTACTGCTGTGACCAAGTTCTCAATGAACTCACCGACTTCTTGGCAGCATTGGTTGAATTTGGCTTTTTCATAACATAGTGTATCCCTACAAAGAGTCAATCTAAAGCATCCATTACTGCTTCATTGTCTCTTTGGTGTTCATCATACTGAGCCTTGTCAGCCCTGGTGTTAATGAGAGGATTCAGCTGGTACGTTCCGTCTTTTTCCTTTTAGCCAGATGCAGTTTGGAAGTGCTTGAATGATTTTTTCCAGGGAGGCCATGAGCTTGGCTCAAAGTCAAATGTTCCCAGTGGTGGGATCGTGAATATGTGGCCCATTCTGTGAGAGGTCAGTAAACGTCCGGCTTCACTCGTAAGCTTGCACACATTCCCTCGTTTTTTTGGTTTTTATGTCAGCCCATTTTTACTGAACCATTTTATTTTGGAGCACCGAGTGGTTGTCCGTGTCCACTAGACTCGTTCGTCGTAGGGTTACAACTTAAAAAAGAATGAATAAGAACATGGAAGTGTTTGGGAACATATGTTGTCTGGCCATTAATACAGGCAACAAGTGGAGGACTAAGAGCTTCTTAAAGAAGCAACATGGATTTTTTCCCCTCATTTTGTCTCATAGTTGAAGTGTAAATATGATGGAAATCACAGATGTCTCTCATCTTTCTAAGAGGGAGAACATGGACAATCAATGGCTGAATAAATACTTTTTGGCCCACTGTATGGTTCCTCTACACTCTGTGCTTAAGAAAACACTTGAACAACACTTCTTAGTTGCTCTTCTACTGCCTGCAGATGCACCATATCGCCAAAAGTATTCACTTACCCATCCAAATAATGGAAATCTGGTGTTCCAGTCACTTCCATGACCACGGGTGGATACAATCCAGCACGTAGGCATGCAGACTGTTTCTACAACTATCTGTGAAAGAACCTGTCGCTCTCAGGAGCTCAGTGAAGTCCAGGTGGATCTGTGATAGGATGTCACCTGGAAACAAATCCAGTTTTCCTGACTCCTAATTATTCCACGGTCAACTTTCAGATGTGTTATAAGAACATGGAAGTGTTTGGGAGCGACAGCAACTCACCACCAACTGGTCGGTCACGTAGACTGACAGAGCCAGGGGTCAACGGATGCTGAGACGCCGAGAGGTCTCCAACTTTCTGCAGAGTCAGTCACTACAGACCTCCAAACTTCATGTGATCTTCAGATCATCTCCAGCTCAGTGCTCAGAGAGCTTCATGGATGGGTTTCCATGTCCGAGCAGCTGCATCCAAGACAAACATCACCATGTGCAAAGCGTCGGACGCAGTGGTGTAAAGCACGCCACCAGCTCTATGGTCCTAGTTGCCATTATAATCTTTGTACCTCTTCAGGTAATATGGTGGAGGAAAGACTGCTTCTTCTCAAAAATAAAGTTGGGCAAACTAAATGTTTTAAAGCCTGAGTCTTTAGAAGAGGCTGTTAAAGCTGCAATAACATCTAAGAAACCAGAGAAGTCAGCATTAAGGTCTTCAGCTGACAGTGTGCGTCTGATGCGGTGGCACCGAGGTTGTGGTCACATCCTTGGATGCGAGAGGCTTTTGACCAGGGGAAATGGGTCTTTGTGGCTGCTGCCCTGTTTCATTTCGGCTTTGGGCAGAAGTTTAGGTCCTGGCTTCTTTTACTATTGGTCCAAAGTATCTGTGTGGAACACCAGCAGAAACTTCAGACTTTCCTTTTTAAAGGTCATAGTTGTGGGCTTTGGTGACCTTCAGCCAGCCCTTTGGTGCTAGGTTTTCGGGGTACATCCCATGATGCACTGGGCTCCTTACACGTCATCTATGAACTGCTCTTCAGAAACCAGTGGGTCGTGATTTTTACAGACTATAGTTGTGTTTCCATGAAATTTTTGCAAAAGAAAATCGAATCTCTGAACTTGTGACTGAGGTGGCGCTGCAGGGTCGGTGTCTCGTCTCTGGCGGCCAGCGCTGAAACAAAAAGCGTTTCCATGACACTTATGTGAATAAGTGGATTGTTTAATTGCGTGAAAAACCACCTTGTGATATTTGGGACTTTTGTTAATTATAGCCAGACAGGTTTTGCACAAATCTAGGGGTGATGGAAACTTACAGGAAAACCAGACATAAGCTGTTGGAAGAGGTTTGTGGAAGTTGCTGATTTCTTTTGTGTGGCAGCTTGGACGCTGAGTGAAGTGAGCAGAAGAAGACCGCTGCAGAGAAGCAAGCCAAAAAGACGGAAAAAGGCCGCGCTGGAAACAAAACTCGGGGGAATATTGGAGTGGGGTTTCTGCGACGGAGGCGCCGTGGGACTCGAAGAGGTTCAGTTACATGTGGAATCAGCAGAATTTCCTCTTGACAGGTAAACATGTATTTGTTGCTTGTCCGGTTTAGTTTTGGGCCTTTAAGGAACAGACCAAGAGTTTGCTATGAGGTGTAAAGTCATGCCTTCATCGTAAATAATGCTAAGGTTAGTTTTTCCGATACTCAGAAGCTCGGTTGACTTGCATCGATTCATTCAAACGTTCTCGGTACTTGTTGCTGTGGTTCCCTCCAATAAAGCAAGTTGGTGTCTGTGCGGCCGTCAGGCAGCTCTCTGGCCCTGATGTCAACGCTACGAACGCGGGGGGTTTCTGGAGTTCAGCAGAGGCTGGGAGGGGCATGAACGTTGTTAGGCTTCGCCTTCATTAGCAGAGCTACTTTTTATCAAATGGCTCCACATGGACAGAAACTCTGGATTATAAACAGATTACAACCAGCTGCTTTTCATTAGACGGTAACTGAACACCAACATTGGACTGTATTTAACTTCACACTACCTTTCAGCATCTGTGTGAAGCGTCTAGATGGGTTTTGTTGTGAACGGGAACATACTGATAAAGGGAATTGAAGCAGGACAGTAGGACTTCTGGGGGGGGGGCCTGTTTCTACGACATGTTATAGGATTTACTCGCTACAAAAGGACAGGGTTTATTGTTATGCTGTCACTGTTTCCTTGAACATTTGGGAACACTGGCCTGTGAAATGATCATTTCAGACTAATTATGAATAATGGCATAAGAATGTTCCCACAGCTGCATTGCAAACAAGGAAAAGTGGGAAATTCCCGTGCCAGTGACCATGATAACAGCCGTCACTCGTCCTGGTGTTCGAGTTCCCACTCCCACTGACATACTGGAACACGATCTTTAAAAGGAGTCCGAGCTGCCGTGACAACAAGCTGCGCCATAAAACCTGTAAAACAAGGCCTATGTGGTGTAAACATTAACTTCACATTGCAACAAAATGGGACAGGATTGAGCAACAACACTTTTTATTTCAACAAGGAAGTGATTTATAAAAGAAAACAGCAATGTGTAATGCTTGCTGGCCAGTCAAGAGCTCTGCTCTCATTTCAATGCACTACGATGAAGAACAGACCGCTTTCACTTCATCTCAAAGGCTTCTTCGCTCCATTAAACAGTTGTTCATGTTTGTGCCTGCAAAACACCATCCACACATTCCCATGTACACGCACGCACACTCACACTCTCACACACACACGCACGCACACTCACACTCTCACACACACACGCACACTCACTCACGCACACTCTCACACACACACACACGCACACTCACTCACGCACACACACGAACGCACACTCACTCACGCACACTCACACACGCGCACACATGCACACGCATGCACGCACACACACGCGCGCGCGCGCGCGCACACACACACACGCATGCACGCGCACACACACGCATGCACGCGCACACACACACACGCATGCACGCGCACACACACGCGCGCACGCGCACACATGCACACGCTTGCACGCACACACACACACACATGCACGCGCACACACACACGCGCGCACGCGCACACACACGCGCGCACGTGCACACACACGCATGCGCACACACACGCATGCACGCGCACACACACACACGCATGCGCACACACACGCATGCACGCGCACACACGCGCGCACACACACACATATGCACGCACGCAGGAACACAACCAACATGACACCTACAGCAGACTGTGCATCTCTTTGGTGACGATGGGCTTAAAAAAGGAACACAAAAAAAGAAAAAAAGCTATTTCAAACTACTAACATGGTTATACAATCTTTTCAATATCCACCCATCCATCCATCATTTACACCCGCTCCTTCGTTTTCAGGGCCACGGGGGTCTGCTGGAGCCTATCCCAGCCCACTTCAGACGAAAGGCAGGGGACACCCTGGACACTTCGCCAGTTTCAATATACATATTCCAACAATCAAAGTGAACAAAGTAGAGCCTGCAAATTCAATAAATAAGACAGCAAATCATGAATTGCAGATCTCAAATCCAGCAGTTGGGTTCACAGAAATCGAAACTACAGAAAATATAAAAAAGAAAAAGAACATTAACAGTGTTACATCATATTACCAAAACGAGAAAACTATGGAGAAAATGAAACCGTTTCAAATCAAACAAATGCAACTACATGACCCTTAGGATTCACTGAGAAAGCTGTGATTTGATTTTTATTCGTGTCGTTTTTCAAATCAGCCCTCTGTAAACACGATGTGGAGGTGGATTTTGTTCTGAGCACTGCCAGTCTTGTAGGGACAGGACCACGACTGCGTACTTGACTGAAGTACACATGGAACCTCCTCACCTCCACCTACGCTCTGTCCTGCTGACACTAAACAGGCTGAACTACCTTGGCCTTCTGCTGCAATCCTGTTTATACAAAAACATCCTTGGATATTGGTTCTCCGGTCAATCAAAGCACGTACCGCCACACTAGAGCCCAATCAGACTCTCAATGGTTTGTTCATTATGGCATTTCTGTGTAGTTTCTTTAAAAAATAGATGATCTAAAATCTTCCATTTCAGTAAAAAATAAATTAAGTAGTGAGAGCACCACTAAGAGGAAGACGTGAACACAGAACAGTTGCAGTCTATGACGCTGTGCAGCCCAGCTGTTTATCATGCTGTCCTAACTGAGCCGTTGTTACTGGCCAGCCTCCTGAAGCCGTGGTCGTTCTTCTCCAGCCAGAGCTCAGCCAGCTGCTGGGTGGAGCCGTAAGAAGACGCTTTGGAGCCCAGGCACATCTTGTACTGCTTCGCCTCTAAGTTGGGATCACATGTGACTGGGTGGTGGACATGCACAATCCCCGTGTCTGTACTCCTGAACAACTTAATCCCTGACTGAACAAATTTATTATAGAGGTCAACGTCCTCCAAGCCCCACCCCTGTATGGAGGTATCAAAGCCTCCAGCTCGAACCAGATCTCCCTTGTAGGCACAGACAATCCCAAAACCGTAGTTCCTCCACAAACCCGTCTTGGAGGTGAAGACGTAGTGGTTGTTACTTGGGACCTTCCCACTGTACACTATCTTGGGGTCGTACTGGCTGAAGATGATGGGGAAGTAAGCCTGCTCTCCCAAGGCAGCGTTGGCTCGACATCGCTTCAGGAAGTCACTGGAGAACAGCAGATCCACGTCACAGTAGAAAAGCAGGGAATCATTAGAAAAGTGTAAGGAACCCACTTCTAAAGCCAGAGCCCTGGAGAAAGAACCGGCAACAGGCTTTATCTCCATCTCGGCCCGAGGATGCTTCATGTGGTACTCCCTCATCAGCTCGACCTGCTTGACCCGCTCAGTGTTGTTGTCCGTGTTGAAGAGGAGGATCAACAGTTTGACGTTCAGTTTGGGGATCAAACAAACTCTTTCAAAGTTAGCCATGAAACGCACAAATATATCAAAGCGCCCTGACAGAGGAACCAAGATGTTGACTTTATCTTCTTTCGGCTCCCTCTGGTCCTGCCCAGAAGTGGCCAGCTTAAAGGGCACCAGCATTTTGAGGGAGTTTGACAGAAACGACAGGGAGTCGGACTCCTTGTTGATGTGGCTGGCTAGAGCTCTGGCATCCATCTGCTCCTCCTCTCTGAACTGGATCTGACTGAAGGTCTGCTGCAGGTAGGCGTGTCTCCTCACAGGAACTGTCATGGTCTTTCCCTTGTGTTTCTTGTACAGTAGCAGCAGATCAAGAACGTACTCTGCCCCATACAAGGGATTCACCCTTCGGTAGCCATACTGGATCTCTTTAAAATCAATGACCCGACCCCGTGTCTTGGCATTGGCATTGATCATCTCCATCACCTGCATGATGATGTCATCCAGGGCCTGCCTCTGGGAGGAATCCATGCCACGGCGGGGCGGCTGGCTATCTGCAGAGGAAAACAGGTACTTCCCTGTCAGAAACTCCCACTCCAGAACATCCTCTCGCTGATGAGGATGAAATCGCATAAATGAAGGTGGCATGCCAAGCTGGAGGTCCTCTCGGCTGGGCTCAGGTGCTCCGTAACGACCCATCTGGACGATCTCTCGATGGAGCTGAATGGTTCGGTGGCGCAAGTCTGCAATCTTGCGGCTCAGTATGTAGCTGTGCAGGCGATACTGGTAAGGAGGGTTCTTGTTGGGATGGAGGGTGATGGCTCGATGGATCTTGCTGCTATGGAGCTCTCGGATGTAGCCCTTCTTATTTGGTTCATAGTTCTCGTAGAAGAGTTGCTGCATCTGTGGAGACAGGAGATAGTTTGAAATTAGTTCAGTAAGGTCAAGCAAATATAAAACCTGGCTTGCATGAGTATAATGGACAGATGAAGGAACAGAGATATCTGACAGTATCTGATCCACACCTTACATAGCACGAACTTGACGAACACTGGACCGCAGTGGCAGCCCAAAACCAGTAGGAAGCGCAAAAAGACTAGGGGTGAAAAAAGGAAGAAAAACCTATAGACTGCTGCTCACAACCCGGCAAAGGCTGACAGGCGGTTGCATGCGAGTCCCACTCCTTTTTCAGGGATGTGAAGTTAACAGCTTTCAAGAGAACTAAAAAAGCAGCTAATTCTTGAGTAAAAAGAACTTTGACTCAAAACGGTAGGCGTCAACTTTTATGAACATAAGAGTGGCTCATTGTGCAGAAGATGTCGCAGTTTAATTTGTTAAAGGGTCAACGGGTAATTTATAAAATAAAATAAATAACAATAATAATAATAATAAAATGTACTGAACATTTACCAATGAGATGTCAAGACATGTGGAACCAACAGAATCATCAAAAAACGTGGTGAACTCCAAGAGGAAGGTACATGAGTGTTAGATCGCAGCAGGGGTGGTCAGCTTCATCAGTTTGTTGATTCTTCAGTATTTTACTTTGCTTTCGTTTAGGTGAAGTGTGAACTTTTGGAATGAATTAGGACATGAAAAAACCTGAGAACAGCAAAACATTAAGCAAGGGGGCGGTACAGAGGGTCGGCAGACCTGACCTGACCTCACCACAGGAACTGAAGAGAAAATAGGAACTGAAGAAAGGTTCACCAGAAACACGGCTTTCAGAAAATTCATGGACACAGTTAGAGGACATTTTACAGTGAAAGGTATGTTGGCAAAAGTACTGGCTCACCCATCCAAACAATGGGAATCAGGTGTTCCAGCATCTCCAAAACTGGACTTAAATAAGTGACTCATCTGAACGCTTGTAGTGAACCAAGCAGAGGACACTGGTGATTTTTAACAATGCAAGAAAAGACAACAAGAAAAAAAGACAGCACTGGGGATGGGAGCCCGCAGGTTTCCCAGACGGCATCAAGCTGAGCCGTCAGCTGACGGTCAGCTGCTCAGCATGTTTTCATGCGTCTGTCCTGTGGATTCAGTCATTAACGTGGTTCCTGACTGTACAATTATTAGTTCAATTTCTTCACGGCCATTAATCTCGTAATTTTTCCTTCTAAGGAACTGAAACATTGCCTAACAAAGGTAAGTTAAGATAAGTCATGAGTCGCTCCTCAAAACTGGATCCGTTTTATCAAAACTGAAGCTGCTTCATGATCTCCACCTTACACTCACTTATTTTACCATTATTTTTGAAAATACACCGTGGCAGGTAGGACAAACATCAAGTAAACCAGGACTTTACCTTGAAACCTGGGGAGGTGCAGACCTAAAGCCTCAAGTGTACAGTTACAGTTCCTGCTTCTCCTGCTTCATCTGCGACTTCATGTTCTTCAACAAGAACACGTGGCCTATCTGTCAAACATGCAGATGCTCAAGTATTCACAAGAAATAGTCATGTATTACTAAATATGCAATTCATCTGCACATTTCTGTGTCAACTTTTGATCAGTGCTGGGGTTGATGAATGTGGCAGCACTTTCTAATTTGGAAAGAGAGTTCATTAAAAAGTAATGAGGATTTTGCGTTTGAGGTTTTCCTTCCTTCCATCCATCCATCATCTCTACCTGCTTATTCTTATCTGGGGTCACAGGGATCTGCTGGAGCCTGTTCCAGCTCTCTTCAAAGGCAGGAGAACACCTGGTCAGGTCACCAGTCCATCACAGGAACCCCCCACCCCCGCCCCACACTGATAGGAGTAAATCAAGTAAGTAATCTTTAGTGAAGCCAAGACTTTCAGCAGACATGCAGCTGTGTGGGACACTTCTGCTGAGCCCGATATGAAGAGTTTGCTCCCTGTTGGAAGTGAATCCCGTGGCCCATTCAGAGCCCATGGCGAGGCCTGCAGCAGTTCGTCCACTCTGGCTGGGTTTACTCTGCAGGACAATTAGCAGTGGCGACCATGCAAATCTAATTGGAGACCGTATTAAGCTGCTGTAATTGCCTCTCTTGTAAACAGTGCTGATCTGCCCAAATTAATTTTCCACCCCACAAAAAAGCTTATCAGAGCCAAGGAAACTCCACAATAGGTCTGCTACTGATGTACGTAATGGGAGCTCATGTCCCAACAACAGGCATCACCACAGTGTACAATTTCAACATAATGAGACATCTTCTCCAAGAAGGCCTGGTGACCGACGCTGCTCAGACCACAAACCATCTGCATCGACGCTGTCAGGCTGCTGGACTCTGGACTGAGCACATCACATATCAGAAGTGGGCCGAGGCCCATGAGTGGCCCCCATCTCTTATAAAACTTTGATTTGCATGCTGTTTTCTCATGTGTGATGCAGTCCTGATGTGCTCTGTATGTGGAAGGTCCACTTGTGACAATCCAAATGTCAGATCATATTTAAGGTCAAGTGTGTAAGATGCACAGGAGTAAATGCCCCCCACCCCATCCTCCCCTTCAAAACAGAGGGAAATGTCTTCAGGATCTTTCCAGATTTCCAGAACATGACCCTGAGCAATTATTACATAAAAGCGGTTTAGGCTCATCCAGGAGTTGCAACTGTACACTGACAATTTTTTTCACAATTTCTGAGGCTGAAGAACAGTTTGACAGAATTTGGAGTAGTCACGTAAAATCACATAAAGTTGGAATATTTTACCATCAAAGTGGAAGGAAAACAAACAATAAATACATGTTTAATATCTGCACAGGGAGCAGGAGTAGCACGTTCATCTGGTGCAGCGCCAGGATCCTTTTGCACCTCACAACACAAATAAAATGAAGGGGCTTGAAAGCGGTGCGCAGGGCCCGCTGTGTCCCATCGAAAGGCTTTTAGAAGCCGCTAATGAACAGACAATAAGCCCTTTAAAAAGTTAGCAGACGTGTTCAGCTACTGTGACTGCTTTTGAAAGAGTTGCTCTCATCTCCAAACATAACGGTATTCCACCTCAGAGTTTATCGGATTGTAATTCTGGACCCTTCTGACCTACTTTCAACCCTGCTAATACGCTTTTTTTTGTGTGAGTTTGTGAATGAATGTTCATGCATGGATCAAACATTCTAGCAAATATGAATAATTATTTATTTACATTAGATTTTTATTAGAACTGCACAGCATTGTGAAGAACCGCGGCTTTCAAACCATTTACACCTGCTTCTTTCTCTGCAGATAACAAATGCTGACACAGGTTTCCCAAAGCACTCTTCCAGAACATAAAAGCAATGTCAGCAAGTGGACTGGTGTTTTCCAGAAGTGCCTGCATGAGTAACACGAGTGCAGACAGGCTCCTCCAGGTTCTCTGCAGCATGACTCCTGCTGCACTTCACAACCACATTGTCCACAAAGAAACATCTTATAGTAACATACTGTTGAAGTAACCTAATTCCCTGTATCACCTGTGTGAATGTGTTATTTTAATATACTTTATGAAACACGGGCAGCACAGTGGTTTGGTGGTCAGCCCTGCTGCCTCACAGTAAGAAGGTTCCTGGTTCAAACCCCAGCATGATCTTTGTGTGGAGTTTGCATGTTCTTAACATGTTTATGTGGGTTTATCTGGGAACTCCAGAAACAGAACAGTCTGAAGTAATATTCCTTTGGAGATGACTAAAATACACTATATTGTCGAAAGTACTGGCTCACCCATCCAATCAATGGAAATCTGGTGTTCCAGCCACTTCCATGACCACAGGTGGATACAATCCAGCACCTCGACATGCAGACTGTTTCTACAACTATCTGTGAAAGAACCTGTCGCTCTCAGGAGCTCAGTGAAGTCCAGGTGGATCTGTGACAGGATGTCACCTGGAAACAAATCCAGTCCTGAAGTTTCCTGGCTCCTGAATATTCCAGTCAACTTTCAGATGTGTTAGAAGAACATGGAAGTGTTTGGGAGCGACAACAACTCACCACCAACTGGTCGGTCACGTAGACTGACGGAGCGGGTCAGCGGATGCTGAGATGCGAAGTGGTCTCCAACTTTCTGCAGAGTAAATCACTACACACCTCCAAACTTCATGTGACCTTCAGATCAGCTCCAGAACAGTGCTCAGAGAGCTTCATGGATGGGTTTCCATGTCCGAGCAGCTGCATCCAAGACAAACATCACCAAGTGTAAAGTTTGGTGGAGGGGGGATCATGGTGTGGGGTTGTTCTTCAGGAGCTGGACTTGGAAACTTAGTTCCAGTGAAAGGAACTCTGAATGCTTCAGCAGGCCAAGAACCTTTGGACAATTCCAGCTCCCAGGTTTGTGGGGAACAGTTTGGAGCTGGTCCTTCCTCTTCCAACATGACCACCACCAGCGCACAAAGCAGGTCCATGAAGACCTGGATGACCGAGTCTGGTGTGGATGAACCTGACTGGCCTGCACAGAGTCCAGACCAACTAAACTGAATATCAGGGTAAATTGTGAGTCTCAGATGGCCATGAGAGTGAGATGCTGCATGGTTGTATGTCTATATGTGGCCCTGTGATGGACTGGAAATCTGTCCAGGCTGTACCATTCATCCAAAGAGACCTGGGATAGGCTCCAAAAGATCCCAGAGAGCCTGAGCAGGAACAATCTGGATACAGATAACAGGTAGATGTCCTGATGTCTAGAGATTGGTTGCAGAAAAACCCATGCGAATGCCTCCTGCGAATGCTAACCTCCTAAGACCTGGCGTGTGGACATCAGACGTTTTGTTGTCCACGTCTTCATGTAATCATTAATGGGAGTCCAAAGCAACAAGAAAAAAAAAAAATTGTAAATTTGGTTTGATGATTTACCTCCAAAAAACTGGAGGTAAATCATCATTTTAGCCATGTTTCTTTTGTTTTAAAACAAAATCCCAACATAAAGATTATCTCTGTGATATGTGAAGGATATCCTATTACAGCAGCACGATAAAAGCATCGATAATGAAGGACTGCGTCCCAGTCCTCTAGTTTCTGTGTCATCAGGGCTGATGGGATGGGCAGTGAGGGGACTGCTCAGCGGGAAGAAGGAAAGGCCTTTGCTCTTTCCAAGCATATTCTTCAACTCATGTCCCATGGAAAGGAGCAAATAAGCAAAGGTGAGTGACAACTGTGAGAAGGAATCAGGGTTTACATGAAACGAGCTCTTGGACTCTCCTGGCTCTCAAACACTGATTTAACTTGTGTCTTTGTAACTACTTTCTCTCAAAATTTACATCAGCAGATAAAGTTCATCGTCTTTATATCATATTTCCATTACAGAAAGTGTGTTTGTTGTATAAAAAGAACACATCCTGCAGTTGTGTGATGAATAACGTTTTTAATCCAACGCTTTGTAAATGTGAGGAAACAACATGATCACAATGATGCTCCAAAAAGCAAAAGCAGAAGTAGAACATTGCTTCACTTTTGTTGAGAGTCACTGTCGGCTGACTCTTCAAGGAGGGGCTGCACGATGGACTGACTTTAATGATCAATTTCAATAGTTCATGGCAATGTTTCAAGAAAAGAGATACATTTACACAGGGGTGGGCTTGGGCGTGGAGGACCCAGGTTCAAGCCCAGGGCTGGCCATCACCGGGGGGCCCAGAGCAAGGCCCTTAACTCCCCGGACGCTGATGCTGGCAGCCCATTGCTTGTAGAAACTAGTTGATGGGTTAAAATCAATTTCATACATCGTGTGCACGATACTGACAAAAAAAAAATAAATAAACGTGACAGCAAGCTCCGCCTCTTTTAGTCATCAAGTGTTATTTAAAGTATTTCTACATGACTGCCAGTGTGAAAAGATCTTCACATAGGATGTTTTAGACACATTTTGGACACAACAGCTCCACCGATGGTCATGGAGCGTTCCAGAGGGACTCAAGTACGGACTCAAGTACGGACTCAAGTACGGACTCAAGTACGGACTCAAGTACGGACTCAAGTACGGATCCAGGCTCATCCTACTGTCATCACAACCGCTGATGACGTCATCCAGGACTGCAGGGTAAGATTACATTCATTTACTTCTGGTTAGTTGACATTTCTGAAACTATGATTTTACATTTACATTACTTCAGATTCAGTGCTAAATAATTACAAGTAGATCAGAACTTATCGCACAACAAACTTCAGATGTACTAAAGCCGTTCAGCTCTGGATCTGAAGGTTGGAGGATATTATCCCGCCAGCTCCGCGGTCTCCGTAAACTGAAAGTCGTGATCGACTTTGGCCAACGTTAGCATTGGGGGCTCCCCAACAAGTCAGTGTTCTGGCACCGCCACCGCCTCGTCGGCCCTGCGGCCGCCTCAGACACAGGATGCTGGTGACAGCAGGCGGAGGTCTGTCCGTTTGTCTGTCTGGGGGTGTCCACTGCTGTCTTGTCAATAAATAAATAAATGCCTTCCAGAAAAAGACCTTTCCAGTCTGAGATCTTTGCTACTTTTCTTTTAAACTGTTGAGTGTAATTATAGTCGTGTGGTGGCAGTGGAGGCACTCGTGGAGGCCCAGAGAGCTTGTGGTTAGTGAGAGCTGCTGAAGGGAGTTTGATGAAGAGAAACTGAGTATTGGGTGGTGTAGTAACAGCCAATGACATCTCTGCGCTCTCTCACACACTCACTCTCACACTCTTACACACACAGCAAAAGTAGGAGTATTTCTACGTGCACAGTGAAGGGGACCCCAGGGATCGGGCCTCCACTGCTGGTGGCCAGAAGAAAACCACTTATCAGTGAGGCTCATCGGGAAAAAAAGTTTCAATTTCAAACGGAGCATAAAGATTGGACTCTGGAGCAATGGAAGCGGGTCATGTGGTCTGACGGGTCCAGACTCCCCCAGAGATCCAGGTCATGTGGTCTGACGGGTCCAGACTCCCCCAGAGATCCAGGTCATGTGGTCTGACGGGTCCAGACTCCCCCAGAGATCCAGGTCATGTGGTCTGACGGGTCCAGACTCCCCCAGAGATCCAGGTCATGTGGTCTGACGGGTCCAGACTCCCCCAGAGATCCAGGTCATGTGGTCTGACGGGTCCAGACTCACCCAGAGATCCAGGTCATGTGGTCTGACGGGTCCAGACTCCCCCAGAGATCCAGGTCATGTGGTCTGACGGGTCCAGACTCCCCCAGAGATCCAGGTCATGTGGTCTGACGGGTCCAGACTCTGGGGGTGCTGCAGTTGGTCAGGTCAAACTCCTTAGGTTTCCTTAAGTTTTCTTTGCTTATTGCCACTAATTTGACCCTTCTGAAACAGATTACCATTTTCTCCACGACCACAGGATGCGTCTTCAGACAAGGTTGGTAAAGAAGTGAGAAGCTCCTCACTGCATCAGTTAGGGTAAATGACTTGTTGCCAGCTGAAACGCCATCGTCCCTGCAGTATTCATCCAATGGGAGGCTCTTACCTATTTGCTTAGTGAAATCCAGCTGGTGTATTCTTTTTGGACAGCCAGTTTATTTTTGTTTTTAAGGAAAATATCAAAGCATGTCATTTTTACCAAGAACTGATTAATCTTTGGGTATATTCACATTTCAGGACTTAATGCTAAATTCAGTTTTTTTTGCAAAGATACATTTTTTTTGTGTGTAGTTGTTCATATTAGAGCTTCATATGTGTCATAATTCAGACCTTGTGAGGCTTCTGCTTGGAACTGAACCACATGTGCAGTGAGCTGAGGGGACGTCAAGCGCAGTACGTCAGGTGGTGGAAGCCGCTGCCTTGATGGTTCCTGGATCAAGGTTTGGTGCAGTGGACGCTGACAAATTTAGAAACTAATTATAATGATATGCCTAAAGAAAATGAGCAAAAATTAAAACACTGGCCATCTGTGGAGTGATAGGTTCAATATCTGTACAGAACGCATGGATGAGGAATCGCAGCGAGGTGGACCACGACGTGACCGTGACTGAGGCAGGTTTCATTCAAAGGAAAAATCCCGCCAGCGCTGATCTTTGGCATTAATCACATCACGGTGAGGTCAAAGGTGGAAGTCACTCTGGACCACGTCGGATACAAGTCCCATTCAGGGCCGCATATGAAAGGGACCCAGGTCTGATGTGGGAAAAATAAATAAATAAAGTTAAAAAAAATAAAAATAAAAAAATTGGATGTCATGTAATTTGAGAGGTTTAATAAAATCAGATTTGGGAGCAAAGCATTTTACCGCCCTCCTGAGCAGCGAAACCCAACAGCTGATGTCCTTTCACTCCCCTGCAGCACTTTCATTTTTCATTTTTTGAGTCAGAGAAAACCTCGTTTGTTACTGATAATGAGTCATTTTCAAAGGCTGGTGGAGCCGCACCTGGGGTTGGGGCTCTAAGGAAAGTGCCTGGTGGCCGGGTCTTTGCCCATGGTACCGGGCCAGGCTCAGGCCAAAACAGCTGGGGTCATGAGGGGCCAGTGCAATGTGGTTTGGCAATGGGGACATGGAATGCCAACTCGCTTGGGGGGGGCTTGTGCAGGAGATCGAGAGGTACCAGCTAGAGATAGTTGGGCTCACCCCAACACACAGCTTGGGCTCTGGAACCCAGCTCCTGAAGAGGGGCTGGACCCTCCACTACTCTGGAGTTGCCCAGCAGTGGCGAGCTGCTGTAGGTCTGCTTATAGCCCCCCAGCTCAGCCGCCAGGGTCGCTTCCTTGCACAATCAGGTCGGAAAAGGTCTCTTACTGTCGTTTGTGCCTACGGGCCGAACAGCAGGACAGAGTACCTGGCCTTCTTGGAGTCCGTGGGAGGGGTAATTGATAATGCTCCAACTGGGGACTCCATTGTTCTACTGGGGGACTTCAATGCCCACGGGGGCAATAACAGTAAAACCTGGAGGGGGGTGATTGGGAGGAACGGCCTCCCCGATCTGAACCCGAGTGGTGTTCTGTTATTGGACTTCTGTGCTAGTCATGGTCTGTCCATAACAAACACCATGTCTGAGCATAAGGGTGTTCATCAGTGCACGTGGCACCAGGACACCCTAGGCTGGAGGTCAATGATCGACTTCGTTGTCGTTTCATCTGACCTCCAGCCGCATGTCATGGACACTCGGGTGAAGAGAGGGGCTGAGCTGTCGACTGATCACCACCTGGTGGCGAGTTGGATACGCTGGTGGAGGAGGAAGCGGGACAGACCGGGCTGGACCAAATGTATTCGCTCTCTCCATGTGACAGTACATTACATTCAAATGGTGGCAAGGCAAAAGAATTAGGAGGCTTTTTATACAGTACAGCACAAAAATAAAGAAATCTGACTTAATTGCCAACGACATGTAAAACGTCCCCGTAAAATAAACCATGCAAAGTCATGCAAGTTACATTACAAATCTCTTCTTGATGTTTGTTTTGAAGTGAACTCTGGCAAAGGGCTTTCTATGCCCTGAGGTCCAAACAATATACCTGGAACTAGTGCTGTTAGGTGATGTAGAGGACAAGAAATGTATTATAAAAGTACAGATGAGCAGGAGGAGCAGGCTCTGAAGTTCCACAAGTATGTGTGGACAGAGAAACATGCAGTAATCCGTTCCAAGTCAACCTTGTAGCCTGCTGAAGAAGCAACGGAGGGTCTGGAACACTAAGTACAGCCGCCTATGATTGATCCTACCGACAGCACAACCTCTCAACCCCTCAGGTGAGCACAGCAACAGCTGTGTGCTGATGTTCTGGCATATGGTCCAGATGTCCCATGCAGCTACGCTGGGGAGTAATCTGGGATCACAACGAATTCCACCCAGTAGAGATTTCACGCACGCACGCACGCACGCACGCACGCACGCACGCACGCACGCGGCTCCTCTTTAAATACATCGTCTGAAAGCTGGGAAGGGAGGTGTTCCATCAGGAATGGGCTCCTGAAGCCATATTTCAATAACAAACACACAATACTACATGTCCTGTTCTCTGGCTGGGTCAACGTCAGCTCTGTCCATCCTACCCGTCACTGATCTCATGCTCCCCATTATGGTCAAAGTTGGGAGACTTAAACGTCCTCTTTCTCCCTCTCCACTTCTATTCAACTTATCAGGGATTGAGCTCTCAGTTCGGATCATATCTGGGCTCTTCAGATTTCTATCAGCTGTTTCCTCTTGTTAACAACTCTCATTGCTATGGTTATTCATCTAACAGGTGGTAAAAAAATTCCAGAAGTAGCAAAGGAAATCCTCAAGCAGCACTGTATCCTCACCAAAATCAAAATCTCTGAAGTAAAAAAGATTATTTCAGTGACGAACACAAAAAGAAAAACTCAAAGATGTACAAAACTAGTGAGATGACAGGAGCTACAGCAGCAAGCGTCCACTGTGCACCAAGTTCTTCTAGAACCTTTATTTGTAGAACATCGATTTCTGCATGTGGTATTTAGATAAATGTAGAAATATATCTGGTACTGATCGACTGATGTGGAAATAATACACATGCCGCGGTAAAGACACGCTAATGGACAATGGCAGTGCTGTCTCTTGACTCCAGTCGGTAGTGTGGTGCTTCCCCCTCCCCCAGTCATTCCTCCGCAACATGAGCCATGTACACAGCTTAAACCTGCTGCAGCTCACAAAGACTGCTTTCTAACTCCTCAGCCACTCTCCGCACTCTCCACAAGGAGCAAGGAATTCCTCTCCTTCATGTACTCTCAGCGCCTCAAGCTTATATTTCTGAAGTGATGACACTCTGAGGGCAAACGAGATCTTTACAAGAGTTCCTTCAGGCATGACTCTTTCAATACCCATTTTATTAAGAAGAATGAAAACAGCTGCGAACCCATGCGTTCACCTGGCCCGCAAAGAGGAGATCATGAAATGCTCAAAGCATGAGGGCAAACCGATTATATTCTTTAAACAAGAAACCACCCAGCTGCATAACTGAAACCACAAAGGTCCGAAGCATAACATTGTTCAGGTTTTAAGGGGTAAAGATTCACACACATAAGCCAAAGCAAATCCAGCTTTTGCATGCATTTAAGAGTTAAGCCAACCATGTCACTGATTATCAATTTTCCAGAAATATTGATGTTCCCAAGTTTCCCACCAGACAGACTTCTGTGACAGGAAGCTCAGACTGTGTCCACTTCACACAGTCTGATGGGTTTTAATCATCAGCAGATAGATCAAAATGGGGCAGAGACTGGTTTGGGGCTCGAACCTCAGCCTCCCTGGATGGGAACCTTCAGCATCTGCGTTAGGGGCGCAGGTCGATCAGATAAGTTGTCTGGTACCTCACAGAACAGCAGTTCTCAAGGGAGATGCTTTCTTCACATTCCCATCATGTATTTGTGTCTTAATGACTTATTCGTGACATACTGTGGTCAAAATACCCCAGAGATGCAGTACAACCACTGCCTTTTCAACCATGTCTCCAAGTTCCAATCATAGTAGCCGTTTGGATAAAATCAGCATTCCAACTACACATTCTTGTTTGTGTATGCAAACCTGGCCAATTACCGTAGGCTGAGCTGATCAAAGTCCAACAGTTTTGAATGCTGACTGAATTGTCTCAATCACATCAAGAAAACAAAATGTACTCAAGAACAGAACTTTGCTGGACATTTGGCGACATTGTTGCCCCAGAATCTCACTGGTTGTAGCTGCAGTGCAGATTTATTTTGTCAGCTGGAGCATTTCAGAAGAGGAAGCGTCAGTTTTGAACTGGACTGGACTGAGTAACCGTCGCTCACCCTTTGATTTTTTGTCATTCTCCTACTTAACATGAGTCTGTGCAGCTTCTGTAAAAAACAGACCTGAGCGCAGAGCTGCTTCTGAAGTGCACCAGCGCATGTCTGATCGCATCAAAGGCCAGATTTAGTGGTCATTAACTTCGGCTACCGCAGCACAACCCAGAAGTGACACAACTGTGCTTACAATCAAAAGTAATCAAGGACCGTCATGTGAAGCTAATGTTTTTGGTGGAGATTAGACGTGCAAATATTTGTTGGTAGGAATGTTCTGCTGGAGCGCTAAACAGATGTGAGGGGACAGGTTGCAGGTCCATGGACCACAACGCACGTTTTGGTTGATGTCTGCTTATCACAAGCCGCCCGCCCGCCCGCCCACCTCCTGACATCCAAGACTGGTATGAAATTCACCCAGTCACTGATTTTATTGGATTATTCCCATTATTTAGCTTACACTCTGTTGGGCCCGGTCAGTTTTATTTGTCACTTGACATGTTAAATAGTAAGTCACTGAATAAGGATAATGAAGCAGTAATGATCTGTGCTAATATTCTAAGAATTAGTGTTATTATATATTAAACATTTTAAATAAATCTTTACTATTTTACACAATCTAATTTGAAGGAATTTGATTTTCACACCACCAGCGTAAACTTGTAAAACTGCCACCAACAGAGGAAATGGAACAAGAAGAAAACGTGGCACCAAAAACACACAAGTTATTTTGCCCATATGTTACGTGATTGCATAACCCACATCCCGTGACCACAGGTGAGGGCAGGAACGGAGATCGACTGGGAAATGGTCACCTGATGCGGGTAGAGCAGTCTGCTCGAGAGCAGATGACAGTGCACAGTGATGCACTAGTAACTACAAAATACATCTCTCAATTCCAATTTTGGTACCATATCTCAGATCTCTTGGGGGAGGGGTACTTAGAAAATACAGAATAAAACGTAAAAAGTGCACCACTGAACTTTCATAAAAATTACATCCATCTTGTGTGATGTTAGTAAATCTAACGGCCTCTGTAAAGGCCCCGTGACAGAGATGAATGAAAGAGCGGCGACCGAAGTTCAGCAAACACGGCCTGGTATCAGCGCCTGCTCTTCTGCAGGCCGTCTGAAAAGGAAACACATGATCTGAAGCTACGCAGTCATTGTAAGACTCTTAAAAAACTAATCTCTTGTAATTGGATGCTAGCGGCTTGGGTCATGACAGAGCACGGTGAATGAACCAACCTCGGGGTTACTGCAGCAACTCAACCAGCCTCCAGCTTCCTGTTGTCCAGCATCACGTTGTGAATGCTGGGAGGACCACCAGTCCTTGTTTGTGTCATTTATCAAAAACAAGTCATCACAGCCTTGAGTGGTGCAGCGCAGCTGACCCATGAAAAGAAACCCTGGCTGATGCAAAACAACTTTCCCAACTCCCCTTCAACAACTATTCTTGGTTATTCTTGGTATTCTTGGTTTAGCAATTTTAAACTTACTGTAGCAGAGAATGTCATTATTACGTCAAAGCTGCTTTAAAGTTTGCTTTCTGTGGTCAAAAAACTCCATAACCCATTTGGATAAGTTCTTGATCTGGAACTCACCCCACCCATCTCCGCCACTTTAGCCAGGCAGTAAAAGAGCTGCACCCACTCATGTGATGGTACCATCCACACCGGCTGTCCAAACTTCTCATGTGTCCTCAGGCACCGACCTGAATAACCAGCACTTCAGCTGCAGTGTGTTTCCCCAGTATCAGAACATCCTGGTGGTGCAGGCAGACCGTTCCCCAGAGCTTCAAACTGGGTGGATCCTTTTTTCTTTTTTTCCTCAAACTGACCACAATCAGTTGAAGCAGCACAAGGTCCAGGGTGCAGTCACGCTTTCTCTGCAGAATAGCATCAGTGGGCTTCTTGTTTTGGCGAGTGAACGAAAAGAACAAAAAACACCCAAAAGTGTTAAGTACTTGGGTTGCATGATATCCGTTTGTAAAGCACGCTCAGCAGGGTTTCAGAGATGAGGAAAGACGAGGTGGCTTTTAGGACAACTGGTCTTACATCTCAACAGCTGTCATGGCAGCAAAGCTGTATTCAAAAATTATGAAGCAGGAGCTACCAGAGCAACGGCAAAAACACCGTCGACCTGCGTTATCGTCGGCGTTCAGCAGGATCAAACCAATGTAACGTCCACGTCACTGCGGATGCTGCACCCATTCGTGCTGCAGCATCAAACCAACGTAACGTCCACGTCACTGCGGATGCTGCACCCATCCGTGCATCCCAGCCGTCTATCCATATATCACCCATATACACAGAAGTCTAATTGGACTACTGATGATAGTTACTATTGTATCCTGTCTTGTACCTTTGACGGTGTCTCTATGTCTATTCTTTCTTGCTCTACCCGGCTGGTCTTCGACAGGAGGGTCCCCCCTCATGAGCCAGGTCCTGGTCCAGGTTTCTTCCCCCTCATGAGCCAGGTCCTGGTCCAGGTTTCTTCCCTCTTAAAAGGAAGTTTTTCCTGCCACTGTTTGGCTTCAGGTTTTTCTTCCACTAGGGCAGTTTTTACCTGCCGTTGTTTATGTAATAATTGCTCGGGGGTCATGTTCTGGTCTCTGGAAAGAACCCGGAGACAACTAGTGTTGTAATAGACGCTATATAAAGAAAATTGAATTGAATTGAATTTATAAAATACTTGATTATGAAGTTTGTTTTTTATACAAAGTTTTGGCTAAAGTTACTAAACAGTTCTTTAATCACTGCAAGTTAGATTAAACATAACAATATGAACTTATCAGGTTTCAGTATCACCCATTATTTGTTATCTGCAGTCACAGATCATGCATCTGGAGAAGATCTAGTACACGCTGGAGGGACCGTTTCTCAGCTGGCCTGGGAAGGCCTTGGGATCCCTCCAGCTGGACAAAGTGACTGCGAAGAGTGAAGTCTGGGCTTCCCTGCTTAGGCTGGTGCTGCCGAAACCTGACCTGGATAAGGGTCGGAAGATGATGAGGGAAAAGATGATGGTGAAGAAGATGACCAAGATGATGATGACCAAGAACAAGAAAGCAGAAAAAAGAATTCCTACGGTCACACAATGACAGAAACAAGGAAGCCAAAACTGGCCATCTTCCACATCTACAAGAGTCCTGGTTCTTCAAATAGTTATTTTGAAAACAGGTTGGTTTTTAAAATTTCTATTGTTACTGCATTAGCTTCACTGAGCTGCAGGCAAATCTTGAATTTCAATGCATTAACACACAAAACACAAATAAATATAATCAGGAGTTACGTCTATACTCTGTCCTAAAGTTCAATGTTGCATTTACATGTTACAGAGATGCATTTACCACAAGTGGTCTTAGTGAAGAGCAGAAGAACATAATGGACAGGATCTCTAAATTCATTGAAACAGAGCCACAAACTAAACAAAAGAGAATATGGGAAGAGGGGATCGGCATGCACACAGATAAATCCATCGCGTCATGGTTGGGTGAAGATTGCAGCCTGCTGGTTGGTTTAGTCCTCCAACCAGGTCACGACTTCACCTCAGCCAACGCTGGAACCACTTTTGCTTTTCGGAAACGATCATATGAGGCTTTATTACTAAACAACTAAGTACAGCGCGTACTTCAGCAGCTTGAAGATCGCTCACATCAATACTTTGATGTCATCAGTCTGAGGACCTTGAGCCCGCTCTCCAGTTCATCAGTTTACTGCTCTCCCAAGTCTCAGCTGGTCCGAGTTGTGGACTTTGACCGGACCTTTGCAGCAGCTTAATTCTTTTCTTTTCCAGACGTTTTGTTGTTGATTTGCTGCTGTGTTTGGGACCTTTGTCCTGTTGCATGACCCAGCTTCAGCCAGCTTTAGCTGTGATACAGATGCCCTCACATTTGACTCTTGATCTACAGAGTTTACCGATGACTCAGTGACTCCAAGCTGCCTGTTACGTTGCACCAAAAACAAGCCTAAACCGCCACTTCTCCACTGCCATGCTGCAAAGCTGGTTTGGTTTTGTGCCCATTTCCACCAAACATCTCCACTTTAGAAAACAATTGTGGTTCGGTCAGGTGCACCTCTGTAAACCTACGCTGTGCTGACACAAATAAAGGTCATACATGACCGTGTTCAGTACGTGTTTGGTCTTTTTAATTGACCTGTGAATCAAGCCTCATTTAGGGTTCTGTCAAATCGACGGCATCACTACGTTGAACCTCTCCGTCCATGTGAACCTCTGCTTTGCCCGACGTGCACCCCCACAATTCTCTGACTATGCCTATGACTTTCCATGACTGACCTGCTGCACGTCATTTCCAGCACTTCGCTTTGCCACTTTGTCGGTTCTGCTGGACTTGTGCAAAGGGCATACAGACCACCTCCTCACACAACTTCTCTTTTATGGACAATTCTACATCTGCAATAAAAGCTTTTGCTGTTCCTAATCAATCAGCTTCAACTCCAACACTGCCTGTCTCATAGAAAAACTCAAGTGAAATGTAAACGCTCAACCAACAAGTTCCACGTGAGTTTATGCAAGATCCTTCGGAAACGTGATACCTCCTGGCGTTTTGGTGGCGAGTCGCATCTCTGACCTCCACCTCAACACAGAACCTTGATGGTGCCAATGGCATTACCGTTGCATCGAAATGACAAACCAGGCAAACCAGGCTCAACTTCAAGTAAGATTGGCAACATTTTTTTTGTCTCCTCACTTGGTCCTGAGACATAAAACATTGTAAAAAGTTACCACTGGAAGTGGGTTTACTTGTTTTTTTTACTTATATATGAGTGCTTGTTAATCCAAACCTTTAACTCTATAAATGGGTTGCAAATTTAGAGGTACAGAGGTAAGACCAAAAGGCAGAAAGAGCCGAAGAGAGTACAGGCAGCAGCCCGCAGTGAACCGGTAGCAGGTCTGGCAGCTCTGCAGGCCGCTCAAGGAAAATTAGGATTAACAGGTTGAGTCAGCACTGCAGCCTTGTGATCCCCATTAGCTGCGTTTAGGTGTCAGAGTGGGAAGGACATCGTCACAGGACTGTGGAAGATAAAAGGCAAATGTTGAGCCCAAAAACAACACAACTGCAGAAACCACATGCTCACAACATCCGGGAAGCGTGCGTTTAGAGAGCATTGTCAAAATGCTGGGGAACACTGACAGTAAGAAGAACAGCCAACGCACCTCTGACAAGGCTCCAAACATCGAACACTCATGATGTTCATACTGCCATATCGGACAACCTTTCAGGAAATTCCTCTTAGAAACTACCAACTGCCAACTTTGAGTCATCCATCTATCAATTAAACTGCTATCAAGAAAATGCCCCAACGACATCAACTCCTTGATGTCTGCAAGTTTCCACCTGTTCCTTACCTTTTCTGAAAGTCCCGATTGACAAACAGCCATCTGTGTCGTGTTGGGAAATAACCATCCTTTGATTAAACCGGAGTCGCTACGACACAACTCATGTCAGTGGAATTCACTCGGCTCATCAGTGCCAGACTGTTCAGTTGTTGAGACTGAGGCAAAGCCCATTCTCACATAGGATCTGTTCCCATGATGTCAGACTACATGAAATGGAATATGCCAGAATCAATGGATTCACCCCCAATGGATAACAAATCGGAAAACAACGCAGCCCATCAATGTCGTACCTTACTGGCGTTGAAACCCAAAGAGAAATGAGTCAAAAGCAGCATCTGAGCAGAGACAGCCGACTAGATCCAGATTTACTTTAAATGCTCCGTTACCTGATGTAACTGATTTGGAGTGAAAAAGGAAAAGAAAAAGGAGCAGATAAAAATCAATAAGCACATCCAAGGCAATAAGATTTTTATACATCCACTCATTACTACCAGAAAACAATGACGGCTCTTCTGGGGACCAGAATTGAACCTTCTCAGGCTCCATCTCTGTCCAGGAACCTGGAGCACTTCAAGGTTTGGATGTCCAGTGAGAAACAAGGAAAGTTATTTTGGCTCATATTATTTCCCCAGCTTAATGTTCAACTAAAACAACAACAACAAAAATGAATAACATAAAATGTGTGTATAACGTGTATAAATATTTTGTACACTATTGAATAGATCTTAGAACACAAATCAATTCAATAGGTCAGGCTTTAAGAGACAACAATAAAACTGAACCAGACAATTCAGTGCACATCTGACTGCAGGAGCTCCTACAACGTCAGCGCAGCAGCCAGCTCAGTGCTGCTGCAGCCTCACATCGCCGGCCGTGCAGGCTCCCGAGCCATAATAGATACTACAGCACTCTTGCCTCACATTGCTGTTTATTTTTGACCTGTGGGCATAAACATTTATTTATTCGCTTTTTGCTTGCTGGGCAGACGTTCAGCATCCTTCAGAGGCAGTAGTGAGGACGAGCGGCGAAGGGCATGGCGCCGTGGCCACAGGATATCTGAAAATACACAAGGCTGACCACATACTGGGCTCTGAACGCACTCCACAACTGAACTGAACAGTTCAGAGCAGCTGACTTTTCAATTAATGGTCAGACTTGGATTAATCCACATCATTTAAAATAAAAAAAAATAAAATAAAATAATATATATATATATATATATATATATATATATATATATATATATATATATATATATATATATATATATATATACATATACATATACACATACATATATACATATATACATATATACACACACACACACACACACACACACTACTGAGCTTTTCAGAAACGTTCACAGTTAAACTGCGACATCTCAAATCAGGAATGAAGCACAACAAGTGCCGTAACCAACCCACTCTCAGAACAAGATGGTCCTTTCAGAGAACGGGTCACGGTTGGGAAGCTTTACAAATAAAAATAAAAGGCAGCAGTTTTAATAACAGTGCAGTGGGAATCTACTTAGTGGAAACTAAGCAGTACTGGTCTCTCACAGTGAGACGAGTGGAGGGTGGGGGGTTAAAGGGCTAGGGAATGCTGGTGGACTGAGAAACAGATAACAAGTTGAGACATGGCTCATGTGGGCGTCAGTGCACGACTTCCTGAGTGTGCTCCTGCATGAGCAAGCCTGACTGATTCAGACAATGGCCTTGTGAAACCTGAAGCTCGGGAAGCATGAAAAATGAAATAAATCCCCATGAGAATATTCTTCACACGTCACATACAGCAGTGACAGTCTTGTCAGGTGAACTAGAACATCACATTTCAGGTGGCAGTAATTATGCTGCCCATCTTTGTGAAATGAAATCCTCAACAACAAACCCACATAAGAGTGTTTCTTGTGTTCATTCTTTTTATTTGGCGTTTATCAAATAACACTTTCTGCTCAATAAAATCCAAACAAAGAAGAGTGGGTCTGAGCTACTTTCACTGCACTCCTGCCACTGCTGTGAAATTTATGCTCTTATCACAAGATATTGTGACCAAATTAAGACGACACAAAATAAAACTTTGTCAAAGCCATGTTTGAATGAAACCAGCTGTGCCGTAGGGCCGGATCAGCTGTCCTCCAACTGGACCGTGGTGGACTGATCTGTGTCCTGGGCCCCCACATTGCCCCCTGATGTGCTCACTGGGGGAATGACTGCTAAAAGAAAGCACTACTGTACAGGGAGTGAATATACTTTATAATAAAAGTGACTGTGTGTGAGTTTTTGAGGTTTGTTAGATCACAAACATTGTAAAGTGCTTTAAAGAACATGGATATGGTTAAAAGGCAACATATGTACTGACCAATTGCAATTTAACAGACTGATATTACCCATTACATAAAAAGTGACTCAAGCTGCTGATTACTAAATGCTCACCTTCCTTAGTAATTTTCTGCACTTGCTGCACAACATCAACAATATCAATAAATCAAGTACTGCTTCAACTGTGAATTTCCGTCCATGCACGAATACTCCTGACTGAGTCTGCCTGCAGCAGTGCCACTATGAAATCTGAATATGTCCGGAAACACAAAGTCAGTATTTAAAACAAGCAAACAAAAGGACGACGACGTGCACACTCTCGAAGCAGAGTGCTCAGGCCGCAGCGCGGCCACAACTGACCCCCAGCGTGGCAGACAAAGTTCTGTACAGTTTCTTTGTCCCCATTTATTTGGTTTCAGACGTAAGGAACAAAAGCTGCTCAGACGTCTGCACCTCAGTCTCATCACTTGGACACTTTCTTCTTTCCGAATGAGGTCATTTTTCAGGAGCATTAATACCTTCTAACATCACAGCAAAGCACGCAAAGGTATTATAACAAATAATAATGTGTTACAGGACCAAGATAAAATGAAAGTAGCAATGATAATAATAATAAAAAACTATTTATATAACACTTTTCTAAACGGTGTTACAAACATAGAAGCGGATAATTAAAACCAGCAAAGAAACTTGAAACAGCAAAAACAATACGATACAAAGAAATTCTAGGTCAGAACTTCCTTCAATAGGGTAGAAGAAACAAATCGATAAAATCAGAGCTCAACAACAGTTACTGGCAACAGGATATGTCATGTCAGACAAAGGCCCTTTGAAATAGGAACATTTTAAGTATCTGGAGATGTTGTGCATCTGTGTGCAGCAGGTAAAGAGTTGCAAGAGGTGGAGGCTCTACTGGAAAAAGCCTGGTCTCGCTTTGTCAGCCTGTGATCCTGGGAGAGTTAGGAGCCCACGGTGCCTGGATGCCAGTGCGGGAGGGCGCATACCACCTCAACAGGTGTGAGACAGAAGTCGGGGCAAAACCATGTAAGGCTGGGAAGGTGATCCGGAGGATTTCTAAATCAATACAAAATCTAACAGGAAGCCAGTGAAGGGAAGCAAGTACAGGGGAGGAGTACGATGTGGAGTCTCCGAGTCTCGGAGGGAATGATACCAGAACACAATAACTTACAGCAATCAAGGTGAGCGTAGACAAACATGCAGGACCTTTGTAAGTCAGCAGCTAGGAGAAATTACTGATTTTAGATTTTGTCTCAAGCTGGAAAAAAAAAACTGTTCTGAACTACATGTTTGACCTGAACATCAAAACTGAGGTTAGAAGTATAACTCTTGGATTTCTAGCAGATGTTTATCTGTGAGATCGCCAAGACTGGAAACAATAGAAGTGACAGAATTTGAAGGCCCAGGCAGTATGACCTCTGATTTTTTTTTCCCCCCTCGTCTTTAACATAAAATTCTGGAAAGCTACTGAAATCTGGGCTTTATGGGCATGTGCAGCTGGGTTTCACCAGCATGAAAATGGTCATTTACAATTTTACTACCAGAGGTAGCATGTAAATAGTGAATCGAAGGGACACAAGTAGTGAGCCCTGTGGTACATCTGAACTGAGCTGCCGGCGGATCTCCAAACCCTCAGACGGTGACGCATCAAGATCCACGATTCATCAATAGCTGATGAACAAATAGTTAACCACTGCTGATGATAAGGCTGAGTCAACACCTTCCTCTAAAGAAAATCATTTCAGGAAGGATGTAAGTAGTAACATGTACAAAAATAAAAACTTCTACCCTTGGATGTGTGATTCATGGCACCTTCTGCACTGTTCTTAGGAAGAGTTACTATTTACCAAAGCAGACAGACAGGCAGGCAGACAGAGACAGAAAAAGACAGACACATAAACAGACAAGAGAGAGAGAGACAGGCAGAAAGAGACACACAGACAGAATGAATTATAAATTTACAGTTCAGTCTCATCTTCTCACCAACCTGAGAAGAGTTCTGCCACACTCAGTCTTTACAATAACATTCCCTCAAGAAGACTCGTCCTAAACTTTACACTACAACCACTCAATATTCATCCTCACTTACTAAAAGCATCAACTTGATCAATTTAATGAAACACAGACATACAGAGAGACACATTAACAACAAACAGATGGTCCTGCCTGGTTGAGACAATACTGACTGAAATGAACTGTACCAATGAAAGTTTAAAAAAATAAAGAACAAACCTGCAGAACCTCTTCCATTTGGGTTCAGCTAAAGAAGCAACAAGAGAACCTACAACACCAAGAGAAGTCTCAATCTCAGATGCTCACAATTGCTCGTTTCACATTTGTGAGACGGCCCTGAGTGAACACCAAGCTGTTCTTTTCTGTCTGCATCCTATTTGGGTCCAAAATATATTCTCAACGCTCAAAGTGGCAGCGACATTTTCAACATGTCTGTCTTGACGTTTGCCATTTTCAACAATGCCCGACACGCACCGACTAAACTGAACTGCATGAAACAAACTGGCATGAGGAAATTACCTATAACGTTTTCGTTTCAGGTCTTTGACAAATAAACGGCGACTAGAACGTTGCCATAAAAATCAAGACCACAACATTTTAGCTCCTATTTGTTTAGCAAATGGTAAACTGGTACAAGGAATATTTTGATTTGATTCAGTGGGCATCTATAACGGACATCTGAGACGCGGATACCCAAGTCATAATAAATCTCTCACATTTTAGTACACATCACATATCTCACAGTTTCTGCAGCCCCAGGGATCAACCCACCCTGAAGCTTCTCAGTCCACATGTCCCAGATCACATATTGACCGCCATACTATCATTTGCAACCAAATCAGTATTTTTACAGAAGCCACTGTTAATGAGTGTGCGAATTTACACTTTCAGTTGTTTGGAGCAGTCAACGAGGGAAGCACGCAACAGCAAGGGGGTTCAAGGGGGTTCAAGGGCCTCACGTCGCTCTTTGCGAACCTGCATCTTTGCCTTTGGAAACATTAACTGTGTTGAAGGTCCTGAGAAGTGTGTTTGGACTGGGTAAGTAAAGAAACAATAGGACCCTACCTCATAGGACCAGACACACTGGACCCCGGCAAATCTCCTCACACATCGTCCCACTTCCACATCTTCGTGGGTCGTGTACATCTCTTGTAAACACTCTCGGATGTGGGGCACCATCCTCTTGAGGACCTCCCGGCTCATGATGACACCTGGCCCCCCCATACAAAAATTCTCCCCAGGTTCCAGGGCCAGTTTCCCGAGCTCATCCCGGGCCCCCATCCCTGTCTGGCCCAGAAAGATGGCCTCGCTGCTGTTCAGGCTTCGCAGGAAGCTCTCCAGCTTGTCACTCTTGATGTAAACGTCATCATCTGCCCTCATGAACCACTCGTACTTATCCAGGTAATGGTCATGCATATACTTCAGCATCATGAAGGACTTCTTCTGGGGTGGGTATGAATCATCCACATTCCTCAGAGCCACAATGGGAATGGGTATGGAGGTGTCAGAGCCCTCACTGGAGAAGAACTCCACACGACCTGGAATTGTTTGTGCCCATGTCCTGTAAATGCAAAACAAGCACAGAAAAAGAAAAGTCAGAAACACATCTCAAAGCAGTAACCTGAGGTGTTTGTATAAATGCACGGATAATAAACCACGACTGATGTGAAGTGAGGCCACAAGAACAAAGGCTTCATCTCCGTTTCAGAAGCTGCAGCTCTACAAACAACATTACCATCGACACTCAGACAGAAATCTGCACTTGTTTGTGGAGAAATAAAAAGAGAGGTACTACTAAAAAAAAGAAAAGAAAAAGACAACCTGTAACAGGCTGTTCTTAAGTGATGAAGTTATGCATCATTAAGAATTTGTTATTCATTCAACTTTTTTTCCAGCCAGAAGGGGCTAATGAAGATTAAAATTTATTACATAAATTACTCCAGGGTTCTCGTCAAGATCAGCAGCAATTTAGGACAGGAGAAACGCACACGGCACACACAAAATAATATAGCATATTATATCTAAAAGCATCAAAACATTTTCAATAAAAAAAAAAAAAAAAAAAAAAAAAGAGCTGAACCCCCAGGAGGGGGACTCTGCCACGGACTCTGCAGGCCGAATGTGGGAGGACGTCAATGACGTCGGGTGCAGAGCTGTTGGTGTCTGTTTGGGACCTGTTTGGGAGCCGATTCCAAGCAGAGGAAAATTCAACTGACCATTTTCTTAACCCGGAGTGGGCTGCTTCACATGATGGGAAAACGTTTGGATATAGTGGACAGTGTTGCAGAATCAGATTGTGGTGTTGCAGCAAGCGGAAAAAAATGTAAATCCAGCTTTGGTTTGCATGAAAATGTGACCACAAACACAAGAGAGGATCACGGAGCAGCCAAGCATGAAGCGAGCGCTCCACATCCGGAACTAAACGCATGCATGTTTACCGGCATTCACGCCTCCGCCAGCGCTTCAATCGGACTAGGAAATGGTGCTGAAAGTGTGAAGTGACCTGCCAGCTGGCCACGTGTACGTTGTCCTCAACACGCCACTAAAAACAAATCCACAGAAAAGTTCGACAGGACTTACACCAAAATGACTCCCAGAGGCTGGAAAAAGGAACAGGTTTATCCAAACCAATGTAAACCTTTTGTTTCCGTCATTTATTTCTACGATGCAGAAAGTAACAACACTCCAAGTATTTCAGAGCGGCCACATGAAACCACGTGTTCCTCTGATGTGAAAGCAGCGCTCACAAAGCACCTGACAGCGAGTCAGAACAGAGCGGAACATCCTAACAGTCAGAACGGCATTACAGCGTCACAAGAAACATCTGGAAGCCCTTATGTGTTAACTCCAACTGACAGGTAGGAAGGCGCAAGAACGCGACAGCGGCCCGTCGCAGGAAGGCCTTTCATTACTTCCCTGTTGCGTTTTGACTTTAAACTGAGAGCACAAGCAGCTCCGTGACTCCGGATCAGGGTCTTCTGGCTGGGAGGAGTGGGAATAGGAACCGCAGAGCGGTTTTACGTCGCCACTGACCCCCAACGCCCCGACGTCACCTCACACTGTAGCTCAACTACAGATTTTTGTAAGAACATGTTTCATGCATTTTAACTTAGTTTATCTTTACTACTTTGTCTTAGTAGAAGAAGAAATTTAGGGCATGTTTTCATGGAGATTCCTTTAAAAACTTTAAAGACTACAAAAGCCCTCACACAGAAAAGGGAGGTCTTTGTCTGCCATTAAAGCGAGCTGCAACGAGAAGCTCCGGCTGTCAAACCATGCTTCCACAGACGCAACGCGGCCCTAAACATTTCCCATTTGCCGCACTTTTTGGTGGGAATATCCAGCAAAGTCTGGAAGATCAGCAGGCAGGCGACATGCGAATCCACCCTCCAGGGCATTCGTGATGAGCGAGCGTGCACACCAACCGGAGCTGCTGACGGGACGTGGTGGACAGCGCTGCCCTGGGACCAGCCTACTGGGGTCCAACAACTAACGCCCAGTTACGAGGAACGTCAAAGAGCTTGTTCTTGATGTCGATGTGACAAAAATCAAAGCTGGCACCTTTAGGCCGTATAATAATCATAATCATCAAAGTCACACAAACGACTCAGTGACACGGCTCGTAAAAACGTTTTGTAGGATAACAAAACCATCTGATCAAGACCTCAGCTCTGGGGGGAAACAAGAAGAACGATCAGACTCGCGATTGTCTGGAATCATGATGATCCACTTATTTTAAAGCAGTGAACATAGATGTGCTGATATTTCCACAGTAACACTTATGTTCCTGCCTACATGAAAACGATTCAGGCCAACACTGTAAATTGTGGCACAGCTGCTCAATTATCTCGTCAACATTTATGGCCACAAACACCCGCCGACCACCTTCAACTGAAAACTTTATGTTGCACAAGAACAGGCGGAAGAGAGACGGTGAACTCTAAGCAGGGAGTGCATGCGTCTTGCAAAAATGCGTTGCAAAATATTTTTCTTCCTCCATTCTGTTTTTGTGATCACTACTCAACTCGTATCAATGTTTTACATCAATGACATGTGGGGGGTATGGCACGAGACACGCAGTCATGCAGAAAACTATTGAAATACACCGCAGACAACGGTCAGCGCCGTCTTCCATTGGCCGGACGCGGCTGCTGGACGGTGACACCGCCGATGATGAAAGGCTGCGGGCGCACTTACTTACACACCAAAACACATGACATCAAAGCCACTGCTGTTTACTCATCACCCTCGTCCCAGGGTGCTGCCTAAACCAGGACTCAGTGTGTGCAAATCAGACGGACTGGGACCATTCACTGACGCTGGCGTTCCGGCTCTGCCGCCGGACCCAGCCGATCGTTCTCAGAAAGTCAATAAATCAACCGTGGGTTCGTCTTCCTCCTGGCACTCTCAAGTGTTGAAAGCGTCAGGTTTTACCAGGTTCGTCCAGGGTAACAAAGGCACTGGCGAGCTGGACTTCCCGGGTATCTGACCCTCTGAGCAGCCGCCGCCGTCAGACCTGAAGACGGGCTCGTGTCATACATCACCACAGACCGCAGACTTCTTAGGGCCACCTGGGTGCGATCACAGATCTAGCCGTCTCCACCGAGACATGGAGAGGCCAAACCGCAGGCCCGGACGGCTCGGTTCTCTTTTGTTCTTCGTAGTTCCGGTCAGCTTCCTTGTGCTCAGTTTTCTTCTCACACACGTGACCCTTGACCTTTGAGGGATAGGTTCGGAGACAGTCGCATCACATACCTGTGCGCCGCCACGGCGCGGCTGTTCAGGTACTTCTGAGCCGTCATCACGCCGACGAACAGGAAGCTGCTGGACCTGGACTCGGGTTTGTCGGTTGCGGCTCGTCCGTTGCCTGGTGGCGCCCACAAAGCTCCGCCGTGCTCCCGCCTGGCCGCCCCGTTGACGCCACAGGCGGCGGGGTTGGCTCTCCGCTTCTGTCCCGCTCTCTTCAGCTCGGTGGCCCGGGGCAGGATGAGTCTGGACGCCAGCGTGAAGCCGACCACCAGTCCCAGCAGAACACTGAACCATGCTCTCCGACTTCGAGCAGCCATCCCCCAAACTTGCCCGGCTCCACGTCAACGCTGTCTGTATCCGAAGACCGAGTATTTACCAGTAATCCTGACGACGAACGGACGGCGAACGGCTGACGAGCGACTTGTGCTCAGCAGCAGTCCTTCATAGCAGGACAGCCTTTTCTTCCAGATGCCCACGTAGCATCGCAGCAGTCTCCTTGAAGCCGCCACCTGAACCGTCGGAGCCGCCGCCCGCTCCGAACATCCAGCTGCCCGCCGCCTCCCAGCTGCGGGGGACTCAGCACCGAGCCGCGAGAGCCGCCGTGTTCCTCGTGTACGTGTGGCGCGGCGCGCTGCTCGCCATCTCAACAGCTGCAAGAAAAAGCTGACGGTGAACACCTCGGACTGCGACGGCTTAGCGCTGCTTTGACCCGACTGGGTTTCCGTAGGAGGGCTCTGACTGGCCGAGGAGGATTATGACGCAACGTTCACGTTTGGCCGGAAACCCTCCGCTCTGAAATGGCGTTTATTTATTTATTTATTTATTTACAACGCGACCCTGGAGGTCGGTCATTGTTTAAGCCGGGTCTGAGAAATCAGTTACATAAAAATATGTTGTTGTTTAATTATTTATTTGTTTACATTTGTTTAATGTGTAAGATAAACATGATGCCAAATATTTCCGTTCAGTTTTATTTATACAACAACACAAGTTGTCTCCAGGATATTTGCAGAGGCCACAACATGACCCCGATCAATTATTTCAAAAAGACCGGCGGTAAAACCCGCCAATTGTTAATGTTGTAGTCGTTCTCGATTCCTCACATTCTGTGTGTGCGTGCGTGCGAGTGTGCGCGTGAATGTGTGTGTGTGTGTGTGTGTGTGTGTGTGTGTGGGCAGTCCTTGTCCTTCGTGTTGAAACACGTTTTGCTGATGAAAATGACGGAACTCATTTGCGTCATTATGGATTAGTTGGAAGAACTTTAGAGAATTACTGAAACTTCCAAGGAAGTCCAATCAATTGTTCAAATCCATTGAGCCAGAAAGTACTTTGAAGCATCGAAACATTTCAATTGCAACTCCAACGTGACATCTACTGGACATTTTTCAGAACATTTTCTTGATTCTTCATATATAAAAGTACATAAATACAAACATATTTATATACACATATATACACATACAAACACACACACACACACACACACACACATATATATATATATATATATATGTATATGTATATACATACATATACATATATATATATATACATATACATTCAGTTCAGTTTTATTTATATAGCGTCTATTACAACACAAGTTGTCTCCAGGATCTTTCCACAGACCCAGAACATGACCCCCGAGTAATTATTACATACATCCAGAGTGATGGTTCCTGATAGCAGAAGACCCGTCCTCCAGATCTACATCTGGATCTTCTAGGAACTACGAGTAAACCTGCACCCTGAGAACGGAGAGCCCTATTAGGAACGTACGGTATGATCAGGTCTTGCAAATATCGCGGCACTAGGCCATTTTGGACTTTATATGCCAGTAATAAAATGTTGAATTGGATTCTGAGTTTTCCAGGGAGCCAATGGAGGGAAGCTAAAACTGGAGAGACGTGGTCTCTCTTGTTGGTTCCTGTCAGCACTCGCGCTGCTGCATTTTGGATCATCTGGAGGATCTTCAGAGAATTACTTGGACATCCAGCCAACAACACGTTACAGTAATCTAGTCTAGAAGATACGAACGCATGAATTAGTTTTCCAGCATCACTCTGGGAGAGGATGCTCCTGATCTTTGTGATATTACGGAGGTGGAAAAACGCAGTTTTACAAACCTGATTAATCTGCTGTTTAAATGACAAATCCTGATAAAAAATAACACCAAGGTTTCGCACAGTTTTACTGGAGGCCATCGCAAGACCATCTAATCCCTTCCTGAGATGTTTGGACCACAAACAACAACCTCTGTTTTATCAGAATTTAGGAGCAAAAAATTTCTGCACATCCAGTCCTTGATGTCCTTCAGACACCTGAAGTTTGTCTGATGGTTCTGTTTCATCTTCATAGACAGATACAGCTGCGTATCATCAGCATAACAATGAAAATTAATGCCGTGGTTCCGGATAAAACTTCCCAAGGGCTGCATGTATAAACTGAACAAGATTGGCCCTAGAACTGAACCCTGCGGGACACCATAGCAGACCCTCGTCTGTACGGAAGAAACCTCATGAACATGAACAAACTGGAATCTATCAGACAGATCTGATTTAAACCAATCTAGAGCTGTCCCTTTAATCCCAACAACATACTCTAGTCTCTGCAGTAAAATGCTGTGATCTATAGTATCAAAAGCAGCGCTGAGGTCCAGCAGAACCAGTATGGACACTAATCCATTATCTGAGGTCCAGCAGAACCAGTATGGAGACTAATCCATTATCTGAGGTCCAGCAGAACCAGTATGGACACTAACTCATTATCTGAGGTCCAGCAGAACCAGTATGGACACTAATCCATTATCTGAGGTCCAGCAGAACCAGTATGGACACTAACCCATTATCTGAGGTCCAGCAGAACCGGTATGGACACTAACCCATTATCTGAAGTCCATCAGAACCAGTATGGACACTAATCCATTATCTGAGGTCCAGCAGAACCAGTATGGGCACTAACCCATTATCTGAGGTCCAGCAGAACCAGTATGGACACTAATCCATTATCTGAGGTCCAGCAGAACCAGTATGGGCACTAACCCATTATCTGAGGTCCAGCAGAACCGGTATTGACACTAACCCATTATCTGAGGTCCAGCAGAACCAATATGGACACTAATCCATCATCTGAGGCCATAAGAAGGTCATTCGAGACTCGAACCAGTGCTGTTTCTGTGCTATGATGCATCTGAACCCTGACTGAAAAACTTCAAATAGATCATTTCTATACAAACGGTCACACAGCTGCTGCAACGACCTTTTCCAGAATTTTAGAGATAAATGGAAGGTTGGAAATCGGTCTATAATTAGATAAAATGTCTGGGTCAAGAGAGGGTTTTTTAAGTAATGGTTTGATTACTGCAACTTTAAAAGCCTGTGGCACATATCCCAAGACCAGGGACAAGTTGATCTGTTCCAGTATTGTCGGTCTAATCAGAGAGAAAACATTTTTAAGTAGTCGAGTTGGGATGGGGTCTAACAGACACGTGGATGATTTAGATCTATTGACGACTGAGGTCAGCTCAGAGAGGTCAACAGGAACAAAACAGTCTAGAGTCAGGTCGGAGCATAAGGGAGTCGCCGAGGTTGAAGAAATGCCCACAGCCACTGCCGGGAGGTTCTGGCCGATTTCGTCTCTAATTCTGACAATTTTATTGCTAAAGAAGCTCATAAAGTCTTCACTACTGAGAGCTGCAGGGATGCACGGCTCAACAGAGTTGTGGCTCTTTGTCAGCCTGGCTACAGTGCTGAACAGAAAACGTGGGTTATTTTTATTATCCTCTATTAACACTGAATAATAGGCTGTTCTAGCTTTGCAAAGCGCTTTTTTATACATTATTAGACTATCTTTCCATGCATAATAAATATCTACAGACCTACAAGAGAACCACTTTCTTTCCATTTTACGCACTTTCTGTTTTAACATACAAATATGTGAGTTAAACCAGGGAGTTAAGCTCCTACGGTCAGAGAACCTCTTTCTCAAAGGAGCAACTACATCTAAAGCTGTATGCAACACATCTGCAGTGCTACCAACAAGGAAATCAACATCTGCAGAGGTAGAACCGAGGTCACAGCCCTCAACTGCTTCACTATGTTCCACTGTAAGAAGATGAAGAGCAATGGCCTCCCTAAATTTAGTCCCTAAAGATGTCAACATTATATATATGTTGTATATATACATGTATATATATATATATATTTTTTTTTAATGTATATATATATATGGCTTATACTTGCTTTTGTGCGACCACTTTGTAAGCAGCACTTTTATTCTTCTGAAACCAGCACATATGCTTCTTCTGAAGTGACCACTGTTTTTTCTTTATTTTAATGTCGTGTTTTGATTTGTTTGGCATATACATAACATCCAGCTGCTTGCAGAGGGCCTTCTAGCCTTTAACGTGCTGGTCTAGAAGGTTGTTCCAGTCCTCAGACAACCCTCTCCTTTGCTGTCTCTGCTCCATGTTCAGTGTGGTGGACCACTTTTAATCCTTTAAGTCTGTCAGACTGAAGATTGACGACACCTGAGATGTTCATTACAGGACACTTCGCTTTGCTACAACTGAGGGGTTATAACCAAATTGTCCAGGCTGCTTTCATTAGTTTGATTCTGTTAAAGCACTGTTTTCACAATGTTCAATAAACCTCTACTTGTTGCCTTCTGTCAGTTTGAAGTCATTTTGGTGACATGGTGGGTTTTTCTGTGCTGACAAACGAGTCTCATCACATCGTTGCAGTTTACTGCCTTTATTGCATAAAAGTGAGCATAACAGATTAAACATCCTTACGCTGATACAATGTGCATTATTTCTTGTAATCAAAGACAATTCACCAGTTACAAGTGCTGCTGTAATATTATCTAGGAATCCAAGCTGGCAAGTGACAAGAACAAAATAAAGAAGAGCCACCGACTGTGAAGTTCATCAGCCAAACCTGCTGGTAAAATCCCGTTTCCAGGAATGGCTTCATGACAAGCTTTCAACTGAACACATTAACCGAGCAGATAATCCCAACATCTCAGAGTTAGAAAGAAAATAGCAACGCTTACAAACAAAACGACTGCATGCTTTAAATTTTGCTAAGTGATGCAACACAATAGAAGTAGAGAAGAGCACCCCCCTGAAGCATCACTGATCACAAATCTGCTCTCAGGAAAAATAACATCGTTTAGATGTGTTGTATTAAAAAGATTGGCCCCACAGCAAAAAGTCATTAGTGAGATCCAAAACCCTCCCAGTCCAGCCCCGAAACGACGGCGACAAGTCGCGTTAGTCCCGCCGGGGCCAGAATCCTCCAGTCGGGTCACAGACTCGGCCAAGTCGGAGTTCAAGCGCTCGTTTTTGGTTCGTTACTGCTGAATTAGTCATCTGAGCCAGACATCTGCTGGTGACGTCATCCACACCAGATTCATCTTCAGGCGCGTAGATTTACAGACATTCCTGGTACTACCAATATGTAGCTTTATCTTAAACCTGTGCAGTCCGTTAAGGCCTACAAACGTGCTGAAATGACCTTTGTGCCACTGTGGACGGCGTGTTGGCGCTGGAAGGTTAAACCCGTACGTACTAAAGTAATTAACATGACTCGACCTGGACAAAGTGTTTTCCTGCGATTCTTCATCTCACCCTCATCTTCCCAAGGACACTAGAACCCAAGTGAGACCGACGAGCCCTTTGCGGACCTGTGGACGCAGCTACATCACGCCACTACTTCGGGGCGCCCTGTCCAGCACGTCAGATGTGCGATGATTCATTCTCCAGCCTGCAGTTATTGCAGCTGTCTGTCCACTGATTTTCAGCTCCTTTTATATTAATGCAGCGATATAATGTAGAAATGCACAGCTCACAAGTATTTGGAGGATCACCTGACTTTCTGCTTTGACACCTGTGTTGACAACAGTTTGGTAAAGTAATTGACCTTCATAAAGAGGAAAAAAAACCTACAATTTCATTGGTACAACAGACATCAGTGACATTTCAGCGGGGCGTCCTCACGTCTGCAGTATAGAGGACAAACATGCTCAACGGTTTCAGTGTAAGCTTGGTTCAGCGAGCCAGTGTGCACATCAGGCTGTGAGAGGTCAAAGGTCACGCAGACCGGCGCCTCTCACATGATTTAACCTCATCCACCAGATGACGGCCCTCTCCTCCCAGGTCTCCAGGAGCAGGACCCCCCTCCCTGTCCTGACAGGGGACTGTAGCCTGGAACACATGCAGGAAAGCATCACAGATGAGTCAGACAAGGACAGACACGGCGCTCTGCCTGCATTCCCCTGGTTTCTTCTTTTGTTGCTGCAGTCGGCCCTGACCAACATGCCAGAGCTACTAGACGGGCCTGTCCAAGGCTTTGTCAACATGTCATTAGAGTACCCGCAGCTTGTTTGTATTTCCCCAACAACAGAGGGCACGAGGCTGCAGAGGTGCAGCATCAAGCATCTTTTCTTCTGAATTCTCCGCTCGTCTCCAACCACTTTCAGCGGTGACATCTTATATTTTCACCACCACTGCCAGAATTACTTCTTAATTACTCATTCATTCAGACCCAGGACACGCTATGTCCCCAGCTGACCTGGGACTGCCTCGGGACCCCCCTGATGAGCGTGCACGGCACTTCAAATGCAGTATAACTCAACAAACAGGAGGAGCTGCACAAACAGCTGCTTTATTTACAGACACTAACCATTCATTTTCTGTATAACATGCTTTTAAGACGCCACGCTTGGTCATTTCAAAACCCGAGTGCCTGCAGCCTGGTTCTGCTGCATGCATATCCAGGATGGAAGGAGTTAGAGCTGCAATGAAATGAAAGCCATGAAGTGAAATACACACCGGTGCTGCGAAGCGGCTTCTTGTCCGTCTTTGGTTTCAGCACAGCGGCTGACGAGCTGGTCTCCTCACTGGTCTCCTCACTGGTCTCCTCACTGGTCTGCAGAGATGACACCTTGGTCAGATAGTACAGCAACATGGTGATGCTGCACACAGACTAAGATCACATCACGGTTTTATTTCAGTGTTTGGCAGCTGTAAGAAGGTAAAGCTGCTTCATGATTTTACTGATGTAACTGCAACGTGAACGTGACGCTACAGCAGCTGCCGTCACGTCAAGGAAAACTCAACTCTTATGAACTACGACACCAAAATAAGAGTTCAAACACATGGAGAAACGGAAAGAAGAAATAACTTAATCATTTTCAGAATGAAGCTTCCATGAAGGCTTTTGTTTGTGAACAGTGGTGGTTAACACCCGGTCGACCTGACGGCAGTCGACCCCCGAGGGCGGCGGCGGTTCAACCAGTCACGTCGACCCGGTCGACCTGACGGCAGTCGACCCCCGAGGGCGGCGGCCGGTCAACCAGTCACGTCGACCCGGTCGACCTGATGGCAGTCGACCCCCGAGGGCGGCGGCGGTTCAACCAGTCACGTCGACCCGGTCGACCTGACGGCAGTCGACCCCCGAGGGCGGCGGCGGTTCAACCAGTCACGTCGACCCGGTCGACCTGACGGCAGTCGACCCCCGAGGGCGGCGGCGGTTCAACCAGTCACGTCGACCCGGTCGACCTGACGGCAGTCGACCCCCGAGGGCGGCGGCGGTTCAACCAGTCACGTCGACCCGGTCGACCTGAGGGCAGTCGACCCCCGAGGGCGGCGGCGGTTCAACCAGTCACGTCGACCCGGTCGACCTGACGGCAGTCGACCCCCGAGGGGCGGCGGCCGGTCAACCAGTCACGTCGACCCGGTCGACCTGACGGCAGTCGACCCCCGAGGGTGGCGGCGGTTCAAACCAGTCACGTCGACCCGGTCGACCTGACGGCAGTCGACCCCCGAGGGCGGCGGCGGTTCAACCAGTCACGTCGACCCGGTCGACCTGACGGCAGTCGACCCCCGAGGGCGGCGGCGGTTCAACCAGTCACGTCGACCCAGTCGACCTGGCCACAGGATCGATCCCCGAGGGCGGCGGCGGTTCAACCAGTCACGTCGACCCGGTCGACCTGGCGGCAGAGTCGACACCCGAGGGCGGCGGCGGCGGCGGCGGCGGCGGTTCAACCCGTCACGTCGACACCCGAGGGCGGCGGCGCCGGCGGTTCAACCCGTCACGTCGACCCGGTCGACCTGGCGGCAGAGTCGACAACACCAGGCGGCGGCGGCGGTTCAACCCGTCACGTCGACACCCGA